>JAQFZE010000363.1:0-28428 GCA_034695245.1 Dicyrtomina saundersi | reverse complement strand
TTTTCTCGATCTCGACTCTCTATGTTTTGTCTCAGTCCATTTAACAGTTTTTGTTTCAGACCATTAAACATGAACATAAATGTTACTCTGAGTGCTTTCTAAGGCCAGGCGTACACACTTAATATTTTTTGACAGAGTCACAAGAAGAACGACAAAAGTTTATATAAGTTGTTCACTTGGATTTTGAATCGGTCCTCCTCATGCTCCTCGCTCACCATGTTCACGTCGTCCATGATCATGATCATGATCTTCACATCATCATCATCATCATCTCAATCTTCATGATGTGATCATGTAGTGGAATATTATGAGTGGAATCCTGTATGGGTTCCGGTTGTGTAGGCTTTGATGTATTGGTTTCTAGTATCAGTATCAGTACTATTGACTCTCTATAGCTATAGGGGAAATCAAGATGGAGATCTAACATTAGATATGCATATATATTTGTAGTTAGAAATCTACATGTAAAAAAAACATTACTTTATATAATAATACATTATTATTATTATTGTTGTTCTTGTGTGTGGAACTGTGTGGACTAATAATTTTTTTCTATCAAAATCTTTTTTGATTTTATCTATCTGTCTATCTACCTGCCTGCATATTTATTTTGTGTCATGTAGAATTTATGAAGATATCATCTGTTGTAGGCATTTATGTAATCATAATGGAATAACATAGGGACTCGTACCAGGAGCCCGTTCACTAGTTTTTTAACCCCTTACCACACACATGAGACAGGTAATCCAATTCAGTGTAGGTCCTTTATTACTGGAGGAAGATATGAGGGCTTCTTAAAAATACATTCGTTGGTGGTTTTGCTTCGTACTTTATATGTTTTTAGCTCGACCTTTTTGTTGAGTATTGAGCACAATTTCTCCACATCATAACCAAATTTAAACGTGTGACAGATTGACACTCTCGAATTAATAGCATTCATTTAGGCTGTGCTAATTCTTTTTTTTTTGTAAATTAAAATAAATCCGCCTTATTGTTTTGAAGGAAAGAATTCAGACTAAATCAAATAGTATTTTAAAGAAGAATTTAGAAAATCTAGGAATATCGCAGTAGTAACTACATTAGTATATGTATTGAAAAAATGGTGGAAGTTTTCTCTTGACACAGATTATTAGCATGTTCTCCTGGATTTACACATGTTTTTTTGTAATCCCCTCAATGGCTGAACCTTTTTCTTATACTGTATAATACTGTACAGCAGGTAGAGAGCCCCGGATGATTTTATAGTGTGCTAATCTTTAATAGTTGTCGTAATTGGATTAAGGATAAGATTGGATGACATTATAGTCTCGTCACGGTCAAATAAAATGTGTAATAATCTAGAGTAGATGGCTGGGCGGTGGGTTGTGTGGTAGCACTCTGTAGACTGTATATTATGGTGTACGGTAGTCCTGTTACTGTAATCCTAATCGTAATGTAACGAGACTTTTCCCTTGGCTTTTATGACGACTTCATCTTCTCCGTTCTTTTTTTTAATAGTTCAATTTACTATGTGTTGTGTGTTATGAGTGCTTGTGAGTGACTTTGAATGGAACTGTAATGAAATATAATGAAATGACGAGCACTTGGTGTCTATGTACATACCTGTATTGGGTTGGATTTGGATTTGGATTTGGTTTTGGATTTGGAATGAAATTGGGCTGGCTAGTCAGCTGTACATATAGTGATTAGACAATAGACAGGAGACAGTTATGTACAGGAGATACACCAGGATTAAGACTATACTTAACTATATACCGTATAAATGGACGTAGTACATAGTACTACGTATATAGCCTATAGCCTAATTCATCATATCACATCCTGAGTGCGAGCGAGTCAAAGCTTTTGAGTTGTTGTTGGTGATAATAAATAATGGAAAGAGATATAGAGATGCACTACTCCCATATGGGATGGAATGGAAAATAATCATAATAATAAAAATAAAAGAAACAAATAATGTGCTCAGACGGAGTCATATGTGTGGAGTCGTTGTCGTTGTCGTTGATCGTCCATCGTTGACGTTCTTGTCGCCGTCATTATTCTGCCATTGTTATTTGGTTAGGTAAGGGTGAGCTAACTACTCTAATGATGACAGCGCATTGTTATGATTATTATTTGCTCATGTTTTACCACTCTTTCCACTCAGCCTTCTTTGTATACTACGAGCAATGAGATGAGAAAATTCCATAATGTCTTCTTTTACAATTTACAATTAGTTAATCCACCTATTTCTTCAAATCATTATGAAGGTGTTCTAAACAAACATTGTGCATATGCCTCAGCC
Source organism: Dicyrtomina saundersi (assembly GCA_034695245.1). Lineage (NCBI taxonomy): Eukaryota > Metazoa > Arthropoda > Collembola > Symphypleona > Dicyrtomidae > Dicyrtomina > Dicyrtomina saundersi. Next base: position 26,144 of record JAQFZE010000363.1, on the reverse strand, counting down.
CTCAGCTATCTGATAACACGTCAGGAGAAGGCTTATTAAAATTGCACATTATTTATTATTAAAATATTGAAAGAGGGGAAATACTATTGGAATAATATCTGTAATTATAATAAATGCGGCCGGCCGGGGATGAGTTTGTAATGTCACCAGAAATAACTCAACGAGCCGAGACTAGAATCTGTAAGTTGTGAGGAGGTGGTCAGTAGTCAGTGGACGTATGGACATGGATGTAAGCTATAGGTATAGACTGTCTACTTACATACTATATAGAGTTAGTAATGCACATTGAAATATACGACTGACTTAGAAAAGAATAGTAAAAGATAAAAATCGGGGTTTTTGAGAAAGAATTAAAATAGATTGAAAACAATAGTGAGAAGCGATGGGGGGAAATTTCACATGACCTCAAATTACCATTATGATTATGTGCACTGTGTATATAATTTTGCCTGACTACACCAACACGAACCACTGACTCACTTGACTATGTATTCCATTTCCATCCCAGTGAGGGCATTCCTTCTCCTTCTCCTACTCCTCAGTCCTACAAAGACAATACAATGAAATGGACTCAAAAGCATTCTAATATAAAGCAGCCTCCTACAAATATTCGAATTAGAATTACAAGTGAAAGATGGGGAGAGAGAGAGAGAGAGGGAAAAAAACCAAAAGCCCGAGTTACTTAAGTAAGTAAGTAAGTATTACAGATGTCCGTTCACATAATAATAATCCAACACACATAATTCTAAACTAATTCTCAGAGCAAAGTAAGTCATCACTTCTCCTTCAGAGTTCTCAATTTAGTCTCCACACACTTGCATACATAGTATGGTTGGAGTCTCACGTGTAAACAGTAAACAGAGTCCCTCTCTGTCTCCGTAGTCTGTATCATGACCATTCATGCATTAATATTTCTGCACTCCCAGTCAGCTCCACTTTGTTTCCCCACATGTGTGTGTCCTGTGCTCACTGTAGTGGACTACCTTTGGATATCTATCTATAGTCTATATAATAAAGATGTTTAGATGTATAGATAGGTATTTGTATTTGATTAACATTTTTTTTTAGCAGAGCATCAATTGCAAATTCCCTGCCAATTTTTTTTCCCGCAGAGCGCTACCTCCTGCTACTTGCTACCCTTTTAAATAGTGCTCTTATATTGTTCTCTGGTTTCTATACGGTCACTCTATTGTCCTCCACACATCATCAAAGCAGACGCCATTTTTGCACTGTGAATTATAGTGTGGCTGATAAAGTCATGGGGATGAAGTCTGCTCTGAAGCTGCATATATGGGGGATGAGTGCGTGCCGTGCTTTATTATGAAATCAATATACACATATCTCATATGGGGACTCTCGGCCCCAATTGTCATCTGTGGGAATTGAGGGTTATGTATATAGAGTGTAATTAAATCTGAGTAGTAAATCTGACCTTCGTTAACATCTTAAACAATCGGCGGTGTTAAGTACACTCAATTTTTTTTTAAATAAATACTGTGGATTTAACTGTAGGTACGTAGCCCTTATATTATGCATGTAGGATTTAGGTAGATAGCTACCCATGCGAAGATAGGTATCCATGGAGGAATATGATCAGCTCTCAAGGCTTAGCCATATAGTAGAATTATGTCAGGCCATTTGACAGGGCAGGGCTATGGGAAAAATGAGTTTTCCGTTTTCATAGAAAATATATATCAGTGTTTGTGCATTTTGTTTTGATTTTTGATTAAAACAAAAAACTCGAAAATTATACTAAAATGAACATGACTGTGACCAGAAGGAAAAACCGCAGCTCTGAGGTATTTTCGGTTAATCTCCCACATTCCCCTCCACTCATCAGTAGTAGACAGGCCTATTATGCAGAATACAGGGAGCTCTCCGTCTCCACCTCGATTCATTTCATGTCTCTTTTGTGTTAGGGCAGCGCTTTTGTACAGTCCAATATGCTATAGTCAAGGTACAAATACGAAAATCAAACAGAAACCCGTGAACATAATACTATTGCATATGCATGTTGTACTTGTGTGCACATACTCTAGGTATAAGTTGTAGTAGTTGTATTTTGTATTTGTACCGTAATCCCGTCGTAAGATTGGGTTGATTCACTTTTGTGTATAAGAATTTTTGAGCAAGAAAAAGAAGAAAAAAAAACTGGTCTTGATCTCGCAGAGTGACTGTGTGACTTGTATGGGTATTATACTGGTTACTGGTTTCATATAGGAAGAGCTCAGAAATTTCTTTGACTGCGTAAACTTTGACTCGTCTTGGTCTTCGACCGTCTGCTCCTCTGTCGTCCAAGTCCAAGTCCAACCAATTCAAATCATAGCCAATCCATTGTACATAAAAGCCAAAGCCAATTCAATATAATATAATGCTGTAGATGAATGTGGAAGGAGGCTGCTCGGCCGCTGTCTGTTAAGAGACATATTATCTGCTGAGCAAGATGAGCGAGTGGTCGTGGTCGTGGACACTTTGTTAAGTTACTCGGACGCATAGGGAAGGAAGATGGAGAGGGATGAGATGTACATATAGACTTGCATAGGGATACATAGTGGATGTGGATTCCAATTCCAATGAGCCTTGTCTGCCTCAGCTATTAGCTCCTAGCATTTGATCATCATAAGTAGTTTTAGTTGTCTTCTCTGCTCATTCTCTCTTGTTCTCCACACAGCCACATAGTTTAATACAGAGACAACCTACCCTACCTCCCTCCTTCCCTCCCTGTCCTCGGCACCACAGCACAGAGCCACACAGCACTAAACACATACTGACTTGTGGTATTAAATGAAAAAAATAAAGGTCAACATTCTGATTTGACCTGAATATTTAAAAGAATTTCATGGCAATTAGTGTGTGTGTGTGTGTGCCCGTCTGCATATGTGTGTGTAGCTCTGGGACTCCATGTTTTTCATATAGCGTCTCAAGAGACGTAACTCAGGATTTTCGTGTACAGCTATTATATGGAAATATAGCAATATAGTAATAGTGTATAGTAATAGGACAATATAATATATGGACGACCAGCGACTAAAGAATGACGACTGTATTACATTACATTAGAGTATACAGACACAGATACAGACAGATGACTACCTCCTTAATGTACCTCCATTATAATGTAAGCTTAAAAACTCAGAATGGACGGCCTATTCCGCCGCCAAGTAGCCCGTATTTATTCAAGCTTCATTATTTTATACTTTTTGAATTTTGACGAGCTACACTATAGATTCTAGTCTGTATTTTCTGATTAAAAAATTTACTAAATAAAATTGCCATTAATATTATTTTAGCTACTACATTTACAAAAAAATAATGTTTACCCTTCCATTAGTATATGCCATGCTTCTTATACGCAGTTTCATTGAGCTCAATTACCCCATTTGCCTATGCTGCTTGCTTCTATTTATTTGTGTGTCAAAGGCAAAGGATAAAAAGACTAGATCCCGACTTGAGATTTTCCCATTTATTTTTATTATTTTACTCAAAATAATCATTATGTATGCGTAAATACTTAATTTGAGCTTGCCTAGGAGCCACATATGTACGTAGAAATTACATCTATGGAGTGTAGTGGAGATAGGAATCAAGAATGCTAATCAGGGGCTCAATATGTTTGTCCTTTGTACACCTCATTATACAGAGACAGGAGCAGAGATGTGACGGTTACAGAATGAGAAGTGCACCTTGTGTATTATTATGTACGTGTAATGGAATGGAGAGTGTAAGATTTAGTTTCAAAATTCAAAATAAAATTTTGAAATGATCTTTATCTTTTCTCACAATCACGTCATAAATTTTTATTTCGTAGTCTACATATACCTATAGGTAGATAGACTCTCATCAGTTTCCTTCGTTGTTGGACTTGGACAGTCGCCACACATTTTTATTGTGTTATATATATAGCTACGTAGCGTGGAAATAAAAGTATATATAGTAATAATTATTGTGGCGCGTAATTTTGTTGTAGGTATATAGTATATACACAGATATTGTGTGTATTTTCTTTCAAAAAGTTTACTTTCATGTTCCGCTAACTTTGAATAATCTTGTAAGTATATTGCTATATAATATGCTTCGTCTTGTGAGTTTCGTACATTTATTGGTAGTACACACGTACTGCTATATGCTTTCCTTGAGCAATTCCTATGCGTGAAAAATTGTCCTCCAGCTCAGAGAGACGTATGTGTAGAGCTTCTTCCATAGACTAATCTAAGTTTAATGTCAAACTATTCTCTTGCATAGTAAACTATTTACCGCTACGTAGTTAATGCAATTTAAAATTATAATTCTACCGGCGCCGGCAACGGTACCACGGCACCGGCACCGGCACCGGTTAAAAACGCTTGCTTTACTCAAAGGGCCCTATACTACTAATTTTTAATTAAATTTAAATTTCAAGTGAATGAATATTGTAAATGCAAAATTAATGATGGTGATGTTCTTTTCTTTTTTTTTTACAGAAAATGTGGTCACCGACAAAATCCTCTCACGAGAGGAGAATAACGACGAATTTATTTGTCGTTGCCTCTACACTAGCTTTTTTTATTACAGTAGCCAACACTCAAGAGCCTTCCCATCTTTTCCAATGTCCTCTTGGTAAGTTTTTATTGTATATTTTCCAAATTTGTCCTTCCTTTATGTTTTAGGTGTTAGGCTTTATTGATTTTTCATAGTGTTATATTCCTAGTATAAGTAGTATGTATTTGAGATAATTGAAAATTGAAAACGCGAAAGTTGAGGGGGATGAGATGGAACAATAAGTTCGCCGTTTCGATTTTAAACATTGGGTAACCTACTACCCCTACCAATAGTGCTGAGCTATTTTTTGTTTACGTAGGTAGGTATATTAATTAGATTTGATATTTACTTTCTTGCTCCATGTTCGATCATTAGGATTTTGATTTCCATTTCGATTTTTATTGGCCAACAAAGGAAAATAGGGATATGCGATTATGTTAGCCAAGCTTGAGTTTTTGGGCAGGGTCCATTTTTGAACGATTATGCTAGAGTATAGTAGAGGGAGAAAATTAGAATCAAAATCAGATTTATGTAACACACTCCCATATAGTGACTCAGTCAGTGTGAGGACTGAAAGTAAGATCAGGAAAACATGTGTTGGTGTGTGTGTGTGTGTGTGTGGAGGACAGTCATTGTTGAACTGTACCGTGTGTTTCTGTGCTACACATACCATGGCACATATCATGATTGTGCGCATAGTTAAATTGAAATTGGAATGCAAGTGCGAATGTGACACTTGAATGGAACTGTATGGCGTAATAAGCAATAAGTGTCCGTCCCTTTTCATGTAATTTATCTTTGAAAATTTATTGTTAAGTTTCACTCCGTCTCATGTATTATTAGAGTAGGTACATGCGTATGTGATAATTTTTGAGTGTCAATCAAGTCTAAAAGCTAGATCATGATGTGGATTGGCTACTTATAGCTATTGTATTAATTCCCCCGTCCATTTCCATTTCCACACACACACACACACACACACACATCTAATCAAATCAAAAGAGACTTTAAGCTGAGGCATACGATGGAGATGGAGATTTTAAAGATTTTGTGTTCCTGGGCCTTAAATAATATAATGTACTACTAGGGCAGACAGATTGTAGGTAAGTAAGTGAATGAAACAGTTACATTTTGTGAGCTCGAAATAAAAACCTTTCTATATATTATGTCTATATACTCTGCTCGATTGTATCCACCCGCAATAAGTTTCCGAACCACGCCTTGTATTTAACATTTAAGAGATTTCTATTGTGAAATGGTTTTTAATCGATTATAATTATCTAATAGTCATCGTCATAATAACGTATTGTTCCCGGAACAAAATGTTTTGTATTCAATAAATGAGTCGGTGTGTTGGTGAAGTGTGTGCCTATGAGGGAGCATATCTACAGATATTTACTCAGCGTCTCCACCATCCCCATCATCCTCATCTGCTGGTCCTCTTACGAGATTAGTTAGTGGAATTTTTTAATCCATTTTCCATCAAATGGAGCCATGTGATTTTATCAAACTTGAAACAAACAAAAAATCCACTTTCCCCGTCCCGTACCGTCCGGTCATAATGTAGATTTTGTCCTAAGTCATATTTATTTATTGATTTTAATTTATGCAGAAAATTATTTTTTAATTTAAATCACACTCCTGCTCCTGCCCCTGCTTGAACATGCATGGGCTGAGAATTGAGAGGGTGTCAGGCTATGGTATGAGGCGGTATGAATTGATTGAAGTGAAGCGAGAGCCATGCCATAATATATGCCATGGAAGAATTTCTATTCAACCATCCAACCGCATCCCACAACATGCATCCTGCTCGATCCATGTATAGCTTATAGACATGTAAAAATTTTAGTTATTTAAATTATTCCAGCATTATTTACTTCGTACCTACCTGCAGAAGCTAATTTAACTAATCGTAATTCGTCAGCTCTGCCAAATTGGCAATCCACCCTCTGACTCTAATATAAGGTCCTTTTTATTTGAGTTTTTTTTTTCCATTAATTATTTTGGAAGGGAATATTTTAAATATTGCTCAAATATTTGAAAATGCAAATTGGAAATCAAAATCATCAATATAATTTACAAATACAAATAATATGAGTGGCTTGGGTGAGAGAATAGACGCTACGCTCCACACGCTCAGATATAGTAATAATATAGAGCTGATAGTTTGAAGTTTTTGTACTGTGTCTATGAGTTGGACTGATACTGATAGACAGATGAGGACTGATGTAGGACACTGAGAAACTATGGCAAAGCGGAATTTAAATTTGACTTCTCATTGTGATATGATGTGGTGATATGTGATGTGAGCTTAGATTGGTGCAAATTATTAATGAGGTGAGCACACGTACACGAGAGTGATGATCAGCTCAGTGTTAACAACAGCAACAGGAGCATCCATCCACAATCCACAATCCATGCCATGTTATATATATATATTCTGTATGCTATATGCCAGCTACAGCTATAGCCATAGCCAGTGTGTAGAGTATTAGTGTGGTGTGGTGTGGTGTGGTGTGGCAGGGGTAGGAGGATTTTTTTTTGATATGATCTTGATGAAAAAAAAATTAAATCGAGTGAATGAATGACTCGTGAGAAGTCATGAATGAATAAACCAATCAAGGGAGGGAGTAGAAGGAGAAAGACAAAGTCTCACTCAGCAGGCTTTACTCTCAATTCAAATACAAAATATACAAAATACCAATGATTGTTCAAAGAAAGAGAGATAATACGAGAGAGCAATAGCAAATAGAACCTTTACGTGATCTCTGTCTCTCGTCGAGCCCTGTCTCTCTCTCTCTCCATCTCTGTGACATGCAAATCCGCTCGCTATATAGTCTATCCCCCTATATAGTAGGCCTACTCCTACCTATGCCTATACCTCCCTACCTACCTACCTACATAATCTCTTAGCTACATTACACAGCCCATTAACTACTTGCTCTCTCACTCTCTGACATTTTCGCAGACGTTTAACACTTTGTGCCGCCATATCCATGCTAAATCAACACTGCATGTTTCAACAGAGAACACAGATGTAGAGTCACGTCAACGTCAGAAGACTCCTTAAACCCCAACTCCAATCCAACCATACAATCCACGATCCTCAACGGTATCTCAACCCATGACAATGTAGCTACCTAAATACAAAAAAAAGACACACATCCGCTCCCACAAAATTTTAGCGTATCCATAAAAAATACTCAGCCATTTCAATTTGCTAATTTGTTGTGTACTTTTTTTTAAAACCTAAATCCAAAATACTGATAATCGTAGACTTTCAAGTGGATGAGGGATTAATTTAATTTGCAATTTAATTTGCAATTTAATTTTTTAAATAATGCTAATATCCCTTAGTAGTCTAAATTATACACATAGGTACGTCGTAGCCGTAGTCGTAAGCGTAATCGTAAACGTAATCGTGGACTGTGCTGAATCCGTAGTAAAGTATAAGGATATGGAATGAAAGGCTACGGATGAAGCTATAACAATTGAGTAGAAAACAATTAGGACCTTTGTTGCCGTTCTTTTCCTACAGTGTGTAAAATAGCATAGAGATTTTGATTTATAAGAAGAGTAATAAGCTTATTTCTTGAACGTGACAGAGTCCCCATAAGAGATATATGCAGAAGGTTTTTGTGAGGAAATTAGCGGAACTAAACGAGGCAAGGGAAACAATATGAAATATGAGTAGAGCAGAGCTCTCATTAATTGAAAAAACAAAAGAGTTTCCTACTTGATCTGCAGGTCTAACTTGCCGATTAACCTTGCCTTGTAGGCGTCTCCTCTCTAAAGAGTCTTTAAGTATACACACAGCTCTGCATACATAAGATGAGGGAGGATTATATAGTATAGGACGGAGCAGGTCTCTCCTCTCTCTCTGTATATAATTACATGTGTCTAGTTCTAGTCTACTCCAGAAAATGCAACCAGAGAGTTGCAGACGCAAAGACTCTATATTATTATTATTATTATTTATTGTCAAAAACTGAGCCGCAAGGGGCTAAAGCTTGATCCACCAAAGAAACATATACAAAAATCTCAATGTCCAATAAAAGTCCAAGTAGTGGAAATCAAGGGAAGAGAAAGCACACACACACACAAAATCATGGATGCAGTCTCTGTACTTTGTACCTGTCCACTCCATATAGTCTATAGGATATATAGATTATAGTGAGTGTTAGTTTAGCTATCATATAGAAACAGGGCCAGCTATATATGACTACAGATAGATACTACAACGTTTTGCTCATGTGCTATGAATTTTTATGTAAACAGTGCAGTGAATGCTAGATTCAGCTTTTTCTTCTACACGAGCTCCATTATATTTTTTGTATTCTTGAAAATTATTTTTACAAGTTCTAAATACGATATCAAAGTAAAACAAATACCAAATTGAGGTTTTAGAATTAGACTATTTTAAAAGTGGAAAGACGCTAAAACCAGTAGCTTGTCTTTTTTTCTTGTAATGTAATTTTAACTTTCATTACACACAGAGTCTCTTCCGATCTTGATTAGCTTCTGTGGAACAAGATTATTAGTGGGAAAATGGAAGACGCTTCATAGCATAGTATATGAGTCCAAAAACTTGTGTGCACAAGTTCACTCTGAGTAAAGATAAAGAATAGATTAGCACTTCTTCCACTGACGACTACGACTCACGAGGGAGACATGTAGACTCCACACACTTGTAACAAAGAGCTTTAACAGAAACAGTGCAATAATGCAATGGGGAAGATGATCCTTTTTGCAAAATTGTATACATTGTGCCCAACTGCTATACATATGTACGGATATGTAACCACTACTACTACTAGTACTACGTCCAACTTGTATTTTGGCCTGAATTCCCAATGAAAGCCAGCTAATTCACTTGCCGCTACTGCCTCATGCTAATGTTACAGAACACAAGTACAAGGTCCCTCATCCACACAAAACTTCAATCATAACATCAAAGTGAACAATTTTAAAACAAGAATCATATCTACTTTTATCCCCTTCGTGTCAATACCATTACCATAATCTGAATCAGCCTCTCAAGAACCCTCTTCATCTTCTTCTTCTTTTTCTTCTTCTTGTGTATTAATTTCAATGCCTAAAAACCGGCAGGGTAGCTTAGACGTTGCGCTGTGGAGTAATGAGCCCACACAGTAAATGAGATATATTATGCAGATGGACTGAGAAGTGAGAGAATCACGTTCCCGTTCACTATATGTCACTGTGCATTAGCCTTTAGTTTTAGTAGTTATGTGCAGAGCACGGTTGGAAATTGTAAATTGTAATCACATGCAGGCTTGGCTTGTATTTCTTGTCACTTCAAATTGAAAACAAGAGACTCAGGTAAAAAAATTTTAAAAAATAAAAAAAAAATGTATTAAAAAATCATAATTAAGAAGGAGAAAAAAAAGGTTGTTCTAAATTGAGTTTCAATTTTCTTTCCTTTTTTTTTTGTCTTTTTAAAACTAGGACTTTAAATTAAGACTAAAAGGGAAAAAACATTAAACATAAAAATAAAAAATCCTTCTTTTTTTTTCATCCTGCTTAAATGCAATGAATAAAAAATGAGGGGAAAACTATATGATATGTGATATGCTTACATTTGAACTAATACTATTTTTGTTTTCATTTGAAACAGGTTGGGAGTTACATGGTCTTCACTGTTACAAATATTTTAGTATCAGACACTCATGGGAAAGAGCCGCTCAACTCTGTCAAAGGTAAATACAATATTTCCTGTTTTTATTTTCGGAACTTGCATATATATATATGGCGGAAAGTTGTTTTTCACGATTTCATTTTAACAGCCCCGTTTATTTTGTGACTATTTTTATAATATTCAAGTCTTCCCGTTTTACTAACACACATAATTTTTGTGATAACAACTCCCTAATCATCATCCTTCATTATGTCATTTCATATATATTTATAATATGCTGTGGACTCTTCAATTTAAATTAGAACCGCTCATTTTTTTTTGTGTACAAAAATGGTAAACAAAAAAAAAGGATTTCAATGCTTTACAATTCACAATAATAATTGAGACAATGATGTATGTCACATGTGGCTCATCCCATTTTGTCATCCTTGTTTCTAGAACTTCCACAGATTTGTCATACTTTTCACACATTTCTCCGCACTTCACATGGAAACCTAAATTCTAAATCTAAATTTGCCACATTTACATTTCTGCACCAGCATTAGGTTAGTCTCATCAACAAGAATCATGATGATGATTAACAATGGACAGGAATCTACTACTAACTACACTTACGCATTCAAAAAGAAATACTGGGCGCGCGTACCTACTTACATAGAGATATGTACATAGTGTAGTTTTAGCATGGCATACATAATATGTACACAGGGAATATGGAAGTGATGATTAATTTGCAGTTGCATTTAAAAATTATGGCTAAAAATCAGAGATAGGCTTGATATGTCTAATCGGACGTCAAAAGACAGAACAATGGAGCTATACAAAGAGAGAGAATGGAATGGGGTTGGTCAGTGAGAGAGGGAGAGAGAACTACTGCGAGAAACTTGACTCTGAACAGAACACAAGTTATATTTCGTTAGGATTTTTCAACTCTCCGTCCGTCTCCGTCCATCCGTCCATATCATAAGTTTTCAAGTTAGTAATTAAGTATATCAAGTAGATACAAGTTTTCTCAATGAAAAACTGCATACACATTAATAATCTGTGTTGTTGTATGAGAATACCTCTTTTCATTTTTTGAGAAGCTTGATGACTTGACGTAAGTAGTGAGTAGTCAGACTTGTGTGTGGCTCTGTGTGTGTCTTTCTCTCTTTGTACTTTGTCTGCTGTGCCTCATCGTACACAAGAAGACGCATCGTCTAAAATATGCAAATGGGAAGGAGAAGATGCGGATGTAGAAGGATTTTTGTTTTTCAGTCCATTTCATTTCCCTATATATCTTCTCCTAGTCAATGAAATGAAGTGACTAATAAGAGAAATAAGGGAGCAGGGAGGGAGTATAGGAATAGGTAATACACACTCACTTTACAATTTACAATTTAAAAACCTATTTGAGTGGTTATAAGGCATGCTGACGAAGAGGACTACAGGTCTCAGCTTTGAGTTTTTGAGTGAGCACAGGTGTTACAACCACCGGGGGTGTAGAGATTAGGAAGAAGAAGACGATCAAGAGGAGAAAAAAAAACTTGGATGAGACTTTCACGAATCAAGTCACACGACACGGCACGACAGACAGAGCACGATGAAGCAAGGAATGTATATCATCCTGTAACGCTACAACGATATATTTCACTGTGGACAGAGTCATATACTAAATACTTGAGAGTATACAGTATATAGTCTCTATGCAAAAAGGGAAGGAGAGGCTTTTTTTTTTATTATACAAGATCGGCGGAGGCCTTCCAAGACGTACGCGCTCCTCACCACTTTGCATCTGATTCATTAAAATTGAGAGTACAAATACTGAATATTAATTCGGACACAGAGTCGTATATTTTGTAATTTACATGTGGTATATACGATTGTTGTTGAGGGCTGGGACTGGGACTGGGGCTGTTGACGGGGTGTACATATGGCACTGCTCCACACAGGAAAGACACTAAATATCTTTATGATATGAGCTAAATATCTGTATTAGCAGAGTACACCCCACCACACCACACGGACATCCATATATTCTAAATTATTAATTAATTATGCTCGTTTTCTCAAAGGCGCTGCTTCTCCACTCAGGGACATATATTAGTAGTAGGGATAGGTAAAGGACACTACTGCAGTCCTCCTTCCCGTTCACGTCATAAATTTGTCAATGAATTAAAAATGTTTGAGCCTAATCAACTTTTGCTACTCACACACACACAATCACACACTCCAACTTTCTCCATGACATAGTAGTGAGAGAAACAGTGGTGTTCGGACAGCTATAAGCCTCAGCACAGCAGCCCACTCCTCCACCAGTCACAGACAGGCTGGCTCATCCTTTGCATTTGCCGAGTGTAATTTTGTCGACGTCGACATTTATTATTTGTACGGAGGATTGTGTGTACAGAGAAGAGCTGCCTCTTGGTTGGACGGACGAGGCGATAGAAATGCAAATGAAAAATTCATTTGATCTTAAGTCAGTCAATTATGATTGTAAACTAAAACAGGTCACGTGTATACTCTGGGGTTTAATTTATGAGCCAATCCTTCCCTTCTGCCTTGGCATGGGATGGCATATATAGCAGAGGAATCACTTTACTCTATACACATATTATAGACAATTACACTATTACGATATACTATAGGGGGGATAGGATAGGACGCTGGGACTGGGACTGGACGAACCAAATGATTAAATTATGCATGTACGACGGCGTTTACGGTCGTCGTCGTCGTCGTCGTCGTCACTGGGCAGAGCACAGAGAGACGAGAGACAGGTTAAAAATGATTTGTTTAACTGACGATTCAATAGTTTACTCTGCTGCTCTGGCACAATACAATTATATATTGTTTGTATATATGTTATGGAAATTATTTGGAGAAAGGCTCTAAAATTAACATATCAAATTTCTAAAAACATTCTTATTTCCTTCACTTTACATATTTCTTTTTTTCCTCCATATCCTTTTCATGGGGTTATTAGAAGAGTGTTTGTTATAGAGTTTAAATTATTACATTAGACTCGCTCACTCATATAAAAAGAAGAGCGACACTTTTCCAGTCTTTCACTTTTTACAAACATCAAGTTTTATTTTAGAAGAAGAAAAGGAAAATATTTGAAATGACATCTATATACATTCTTCATTCTGCATGCAATGATTAAATCACAAGTAAAGTAACTAGAGAAAAAAAAATCATCAAAAAAAGTAGAGCAATTTTAGTTTCATCGAAAGGAAGGGGAAACTATACCCAGTCAAAAAGCTTTATGGAAGATCTCAATAGTTTATCTTTATAACTTTTCCTCCAAAAACCACAATGACAAATTACAAAACATTACAATTATTATATATACAGAAACAAGCATATAGAGCAGTAAACACATAAGAGAAGGAACTAAGCCAATTCGATTCATTATAGTAACCTCCGCACACCGGTACGTACAAAAATATACCGTACACCGCAGTCCAAGTTTTTGAGAGAGTCTCTATGTATACTTTGATATATAGAAAATCAACTTCAACTCTGCAACTGTATGTCTGTCTATGCTACAATTTTTTTTTAACAAGATCATAAAATTAGTTTTGAAAGGACGTCATATTATTCAGACGGACTTTTACTTGTCGTGGCGTAACTTCCACTCTCAGAGTCTCAAGCGTAATAAGCCTTCTTGCGTTTTGGTCTCGTTCTGGTTGTATGCATTCCCTCCCAATATAATATGTATCTACGCTTAACACAGTGAGAAAAAAAATGAAGAGAATTATTACAAATTAGAGATTTGTTTAGGACATGACAAGAGGACAAATAATGTCAAGTTTTGAGTCCGTCCGTCGTCTACTTCATGATGGAGAGAATTTGATTTCATTTTCTATTTTATGACATTCTTCTTGCTATGGGTATACCAACGTTTACTTTTTATTTTTATTGGTTATTGTTGTTATACCTTCATTGAAGAAGGAGTCCTGAACGATCCTACACAACAACAAAATAATAATAACGAACGAACGAACGGACTCGCGGACTCTTGGCATCAATGCAATGAGAAAAGTAAAACAAATTAAAGCACAATAACAACAGCTGATTTTGATTCTGACTTTTGACTCTCTGTGAGCCCGCTCTAATCTTCTCTCTTAATGACTCTTTGCTAAGTCAAGTGTGTCTATACTGTTGTGTGTGTGTGTCTCCATCCGAGTTTTACGGCGTTTTCGCTTTAGTTTTGTTGTTGAAAAAAATAAATAAAAATATTTCAAACAAAAAAATAACCATAATAACTCGTGCAGTAATTGAGACCGGCTGTGCTGAAGAAGGACGAGAAAGTTTTAGACTACATATATTTTTATATTTTATTAGATTATCAAAGATAATATTTTTTTTGAACAATAAGTCAGGTGAGCGAGGGATATATACACAGTATATAAATTGATTGATGATTTCTTCCATATATTACATATATAGTATCATTGCATAGCATCACACATTACACTGAACATTTACGTTTTTAGTAATTATGCGGTCAGCTTTAGATTTGAAAGGAAATTTCGCAATTTCACAAATTTTTCGCGAATTTTCTGGGTTTTTGGTACGGTGCTTCCTCTATCTAAATTGCTGTTGCTGTTGTTGTTGATGTTGATGTTAGATGATCTTCTCTGACATCCATCCATCCATCCTCCTTGCGAGAAACCGAAAAGAGAAAATAAAGATTAAATGTCAAAACTGTTTACTGTTATTAGTATTAATAGTAATAGTACATAGGGAAAAAATGTTGAAAGAATGTATTATTACGATGGTATAATATGTTATGTAGTTTTTTATTGGAGTTGATGCTCTCTTCATGCATGGCTTGACTTTATATTTCACTCCGCATAGCCTTTACTAATCTAATCATATAGTGGATTAAGATGCGAAGCGGAGTTATATATGAGCGACCACCCTCTCCTCTCGTCAGTCTCGTCATCATGTAATAGTAATTTTGAACGGCTCGTGAGTGAAAATGTGTGAAGACTGTGCATTATATTTGTATTTGTAGTTAAGAGAATATACAGAAAAACTAAGAGTGCTTTTGTCTTTTGAATTATATAATCAATTTAATGATGATGATTGCGGTCGTGTTTTGATGTGAAATGATCATATGCTCTGGCCTGGGTGTAAAATATCTACACAGCACACACACACACGCTCTCAACATAATATCTCTTAAAAAACAAAACAATGCACTTTGCATTCCATTGCACTATTGTGATCACACACACAAACTCCCACAATCACATCAAAAATCAGTGAGAATGAATCTAAAAATGAGCGATTATATGAATATGAGTATTTTACCGTGAAGAGAAGGAAATCTTTTGGGAAATTTTTTTGAAGGCTTTCAAGCACCATTCGTTAGTCATAGCTAGTCGCAGTCACACATCCTTCCCTATATCTTACACACCATATAGTATCATTATCATTAATAGTTTTAGTTTCTACTTTTGAATCCATATTATGTATGCACGTCTCACCACACCAGGAATATATAATCATACTAATTACAATTAATAATCACTCTTTTATACCTTGTGTTGAAAAGTATTTAGTATTTAAATACAAGCAACATAGTTACAAGTTTTAACTATTATTAATGCTCATTCTGTAAATGTACTTAATTCTTTCTCTTGACTCTTTTTTTTTCTAATTCCAAATTAAAATTTCTAATTTACTCACTACATATAGCCACTTGTCAGACATTTCAAAAACCAACCACCACCACGATACTTCAATTTCTACAATTCTACAACAGCCATATAGTCAACGACTAACTTTAAAAGTCAGTACTAATTTCTCTATCTACCTGTAGATATGTATGCTACACGCTACTTTGTAGTAAAATATGGTTAAGGTGGTTTGTTTTTAGATATGGCAAATTTGCATTTTAAATGACATTGTATATAGCGTCGTCAAACTGAAAAGTAATGTAGATTATTCATCAGTGTCAGGACATGACTGTCAGTCGTCAAGAACAACAACTGTTCCCTCTGTACCTTTTTTTTATGTGATTTGTTATTTTTGTAAAATGTTTTATTTTTATTGTAAATTGGAATTGGAGGCACTCGTACATCATGTTTTAGTGGTAGAAATGTGTGCTCTGCTTCTTTCTTGGGATGAGATCACGTGCCTATATATTGTTCGTTATTTTAAACACATTTTGAGTTTGTGTGAGTAAAAGCGGACAGAGTTGAGAGAGTTGACACCTGTCCCTAATTACAATTGGTATTCATATTTTTATGATTATAGTTTGAAGTGAATGTAAGAATGGTGGAAAAAATTTGACCCAGTGTTTTATCTCTGTGACTCTGTCATACAAACCTGCAGCTCCGGCTTCTTCTTCTTCTTCATATTTGTCATCGTTGTCTAAGTATTTGTCGTGTGGTCCTCGCTGTCTCATTTAAAAGTCCAAGGAAGATTTGTTTTTGTGGAAAAAAGTAGGGATTTTATTTTATAATTTAATTTCTTCTGAACATTGGTATGATGGTGTCTTGGTTGGTTTGGTAGTTGAGAAGAGCTAGATATTTATCCCTTCCTCATCTTGTCATCCTTTCGGCTTTCACGCTCACGAGGAGGTGACTAATTTAACAATACAAATATAATTTATTCTAAAGAGTCATAAGCATGCAGACTGCTGCAGAAAACTCTCTAGGAGGGAGGAAAATCTCGAGAAAGACAGAAAGAGGCTACACACATTTTATTTTCTCGCAGTTAAGATAAAGAATTCATATATATGAATTATGTGATGTTGGAGATGTTTTTCTTGCAGTTGTTGCTGTTGTTGATGTTGTTGTTGATGTTGTTGTTGGTGTGGTGCTCCGTCTTGTAAGGGACTGTATATGGGATGTAGATGTCGGAATGGTGAGATATTAGATTTGAGATACATGTAGTTTATGGGACTGACATTAGAGGAAGATGCAGTGGAAAGATGAAGTTGAGAAAACGGTACATGAGTCGTCGTTCGTCCGATTTCCATAATAGCTTAATCCTAATGCATGTTATTACCATTCGTCATTGTTGTGGAGATGTACAAGGATCGCGATCGTTGGAATCGTTGGAGAATTGTGTGCGAGGGGTGTCACCATAGTCCCAGTCACCAGTCACCACCACCACTCGGCCATTCCAAATTCCATGACGATGCAATGCTATATATTTAATACATTTATTTCCATTTCCAATAATATTCATACACTTTCGAGTTGGACTCGACTCATCCTCGATTCTACCAACGCTGAATGTTGTTAAGTCACAGAGTCATAGTAGGTAGTTATTCATAAATGGCTCAACTCGTCGTCGTCGTCGTTGTTGTGATGATTGTACAAGGTGTATTGTCTTGCTTTTTGTCTGACTTACATCTGAATAATTCACCCACGCAGAGCTGACCAAGTTTGCCTCCTTGACAACAATGGTGGAGGCGAGAATGGTAACACACTGTATGTATTTGTCACAAAAACCGTTCAATCTATTTCAAACGTGTACGCAAACATGAGTTTCAATTTTAAATCGGTAACGATTGTCTATCGCCTTCGCAAGTCGGGCCATTTCTCTGACCACGTCTTGTAGTAAAGAGTGAGCAGGAGTATTGGGTTTACAGGTAGTATAGGTATAGGCAGGTAAAGTAGGTAGGTACTTGTAGTTGTGACAGGGTATTTACAGCCTCTCTATATACCGTTGCTTCAAAATCCTAAAGGCTTGGAGACATTGCACACACACACACACACATCTTCGTCCATAGATTTTAGACACGGCTTCGGCATTCAGACTGGAGGCTTCATTGTTCTCGTTTCAGTCAAAAGAATAACGAATCGATGTTGTAGGCGATAAGAACACCTTAAATGGTCTGATAGCGTCTCAGCAGACAATAAACTATTACTAGATATTTACTATTGACTAATACCGCAGCAGCAGCAGTAACGTCAAATGTGTAAAGTATCGAAACATTTTTCATTTTCCTACTTCCACATTCCTTATTCCATATGTGTCAATAATATTATGTGAGTCTGGGTACTACTAAAATAAAAGCAAACAAGAAGAAACATTGTAGTGTCATAGTGTTCTAAAAGAAAGAAAAAAAGAACAAGAGAAAACATGGAAAACTTGGAAGGAGAATTTATCTTTTAGAATTGGGATTTGGGAATATGAGAGTAAATAGCAGTCCCGTCAACATGATGATTATGATTATGGGCTATGATCTCACGTGTGTATGATGTGCCAAGACTCCCAACCAATTTTCATCAATTTTAGTTTTAGCTCAACTTTTGATCTCGATGGTTCTTCGTCTTCTTCTTCTTCATCCCTTGTTGACTCGCTCGCTCATCATCTCATATTATTTCCTATAGACATGGAAAAATCTTAAAGACGTAAACACACAAAGGGAATGGCAGTCATATCTTCTTGATGATTCCTTCTCAGTTAATTGAGTTTATTAGGACGTTTGTGGAGTTCAAAAGGGCCGATGATGAAGAAATTATGGAATTATTGAGGATTAGTGAATGGGTTGTAGTTGTAGGTACTTTGCCAGATGGACAGTTTTTGTACTATTTTGCTGTATTTTGTTAGTTTAGTGAGGGCATTTTTTTTTAAGTGAGCATATACCGATATTTCTGCGAGACCACCATACCTTTAGAAATCAGAGGGAAAAAGTGAGGAAGTTAGGGATGCATTGCATTGACGAGGACGAGGACGACGGATGACGTTGAGGGGAAGATCATCCACGTTTACGATTAAACCATGAGAATGCGAGCTAATATAACGAAATAACAAATAACGACAACGAGCCCAAATTATCCCTGTCCTACAAACAACAATCAACAAAGAGCACATTTATTCTGTAAGAAGTCTTCTCACCAGCCCCAGCGCCAGTGCCAGTGAGAAGATCCGTCCACAACAAACATATCTCTCTTCATGGGGCAATGGATAGAGTCTGCTTTTTGACTCACAAAATTTAATATCTTTATTGGACGTGACTGTAATACTGTAACTAGTGCGGCTTGGCTGAGGACACTACAGGGATGTTATTATATAGCTCATTTCTGTACCATTTAACGTGGGTTTAAATGCTCATGGCTCAACGTGAGCACATATTTTATCTTGTAATTAATTGTAGCTCGCGATTTAATGTGCTGAGGAAGTAAATCATCCCGCACTGCTCACTGCATATGATTACACTCTCCATATCATACCGTTTGAATTGAATTCAAATGAACCGAACCAGAACCTATAGTATGTACGTACAGGCAGGACCGTATGGAGTGTGGATCGAGTGGATCTGCCTGTGCATGGAAAAACAAATCGTAAATTACAAATCTTAGTTGGATCCCACTTCTAAAATTACATGGCCTACCCCCTGAGGGCTTCTTATTGAAATTAAAAATATTTTGGCACTCGACCTCGTACCTCTAATTCTACATTATATTCTTCACACCTACAGATACATTATATAGGGATTTGAAATTGCCCATCATCTCCCTGTCGGGGATGAATGTATAGCTAACCGGAATTTAACTGTCCAAATTACATTGACTATAATAGCGCTAAAAAACTAAGTAAATATTTCGTATATATAGGTACACAATTATTGTCCATATAATATGTTTATATTGTGACTTCCACAGAGTTTCCATCTCTGAACTCTCTGAAAATACGTGAGGGGCAGAGTTTCTCTGTCATCTCACGTCCTCACTTTACATAGCTTCAGAGTTTCCTTCTGCTCATCTTGAGTAGACGGACCGATACATTATATAGTTCCGTATCCACATCCACTTACATACTGGGAATTTAATTAAAGAAAGTTGAGAACCTGCAGATAGACGCTTGGAAATTATCTAGGTAGGTACATATGTTTTAAATGCATTGTTAATGGTACGCCAGTTAAAAGTTACTGTAATAGCTATATGCTACTCATATTATGTAGATGCCTCATGAATGCATTAAATTATAATTATAGGCTCTCTGCTTTTTTGAGTATGAAGCTATACGGAGTGTATAGGGGTATAGGAGATGAGGTCGACGTCGTCGTTCTCCGATTTCCTCATATATGTACACATGTTTACAATTAATATTAAATAGGATTTTTATCTCGACCTTTACCTTCGTCCGTGCTGAATCGATGAATAGCAATGAAATGATAATGATGCGTTGGGATGACTCTGGTTCTGGTGTCTCGTCTCTCCCAAGCTACCCGTTCCATCATATGGAGCTCATCATCATATTCTATTCCTCATGCGAAAGCAACGGCATTAGTCAAAACAAAAATTTAAATATGTACCTACCTACCAATAGTCCTGCTCCTCAGACGATACGATGACAGGTGAGGAAAAGTAGTGGTAGGTACTAAAATACATTTTTGCTGGTTGGAGTGGAGGTCCAAAGTGGAAGTTGAAGTCTATGAATTCATCAGCTAAAATTATTCATGGAGGAAAGAAAATGAGGAGCTGACAATCAGAGTCTATGTAGGTAATTGTATTGTAATCCATGCCTATCAATAACTCGTAAGTACGGGCTGTATGCAACGTTCCTATACTCTACCCACCCAGTTACCTGCCAACAAATTAAATCCCTATATATTTATAAATGTATTTATATACTATATTCACCGCCCTATCTGTACACGTATTGTCTACACAGTGAAGAGTGGAGTGGTGTAGAGGGTAATAAGACAATGGTGGAGCGGACCTCAATATATGCAACGCATTTAGCTACAGCCTCTTGTGAGTGTGAGCTAAAAGTTCAAAGTAACCAATAAGAATACCAATATGAAGAATAATAAATGCATTGTCGTCATTGTCAAGACCCGTTAGGACTTTTCTCATTTTGAATGTCGTTGGCTTCTTCAACGACGACTTCTTATTTATATTTATTGTGTGGATATATGGACAGACTCACCTATGAGTATTTAGCATCCGCACATCCACTCCAGTGCCAGTCAGTACATGGAATGGGACTCTGTATGTATCTCTAACTTGACTGACTGACGAGGAGACGTCAATTTTCAGTAATTCACCTTTAGATCCTGTCCCGTGTCGTTGTAATAATTTGACGAAAAATTGAACGGTCCATCCCATATCCTACATCCTATCCATGTGTGCTGCATTTATTAGTAGTGTTAGTATCGCACCTGTCCTATGGGCTTAGCTACACCCCCTGTACCTGTGGATGCAGCCACTTGTTCTATTGTTGTGGAGGTGTTCCTATTTTCCGCTCACAAAGTGAAATACCTGCAACTTCTCCGAAAGGTGCTGCCTCGGTGTCGGTCGGTCGCTCCTTAAATTGCGACGAGTCCAACCTTCTTCGCCTCTTGTTCTGATTCCCCTTCTTGTTGCAGAATATTGTGAAAATACATATTGTCTGGGTTATGTACAATGAGGAAAGGTAAAAGGAAGTGAATGTACAGGCATGAGAACTCCGGCCCCGATCCCCATATTCATACGTTCACGTTCACGCTCAGATTCTGTCTGATACCCATGTATATGATTACTATTGATAGGCTACATGACTCACGTGTAGGTCACAATTACAAGTACAAGCACAAAGTACGAAACTGTGTGTCAAAATTATTATTGTTATTATTATTATCTTTGATTTGGGGACAAGGAAGGGAAATAAATAAATAAATGTCGTTCTGGTTCTGGTCCTGACTAAACGGAACTTGGACTCTATTATGTCTCTCTCCTGGACGGACTGTAAATAGGTGCATATAAGGATTTGACCTGTAAATATGGAAATACCAAATCTTAATACCTTCAACCCGGATGGGCACTTGTAAATCTAATTCCTGTGTACCTTTACCTTTCACAGGATTAAAATAACATTTATGTAAATCCATACATTTATAAGAAAGGATAAACTTCCGCCTCGATTGAATTAAAATTACAAATTCCCAATTCACAGTTTGAGCTTCAGACTTTAGACCAGGAAATAGTAGAACAGAACTTTAAAATAGGATTTTTACTTATGTAGATTTGATATGAGATATGAGATAAACTGGCTAACCTCAAAAATATTGGATTACTTAAAAACTTGTATAATATGTGTGTATACCAGTTTCCAACTATTAATAGACAGAGTAATGTGTTCTTATTGGTTGGTCTCTTTAAATAATCTGGCTGACTATATAGTTCTTGAGCTCCTGTTTGTAATCATAGTGTAACCACCACATTACACATACACACACATGGTCTTTGATTTCATGAAATGCTTACTTACACGTATACACACGGGGTAGATTTCCTCGTCACGAGAGTAATATTGTTAGAATCACAAAATGAGAAGGTAAAAGTTCTTCTGGTCTGGGATTGGTCATATGTAGTAGGTAGGTAGATATATAGGAAAGGTATAGGCAATTACCTCTATAATAACACTAATAATACATAGGACATGTTTTGTTAAATAGATTTATTTCCTTTCTGTTTGCTGATCTCGTGGTTTGGTATTTTAGTATTTTTGCGGCTACAAATTCACTTTCCCCTTGAACATGACATGATACATTTGGGACTGGGGAGTCATTTAGAGTACTTTTACCTTCTACTGTCAATATTGTATCTTTCCTTCGTACATCGTATTTTCATTTCCATGGCGCGTAGGAATCTACTATCATAGATCAGTACTATTTTTTTTATGTATTTATTTATTTATTTATTTATGTATTTAAATGTCATCCCCTCCCTGTTCCCGTTACTTCAACACCACCACCACAGATCTCCGCACTCACTCGATCAGCCACTTATTACATCTCTAAGCAAGACACATTGTCCGCATTCTTTTTCTCTTTTTCACGATTTTTTTTAAAGAAGGTTTTCTATTTACTAACGATAAGGATGCGATGCGATGCTTCTACCACAGTGGAGCGTACATCATGTGAAAAATGAAATGGTCCCACACTAAATGACTTGAAAGTTACGGCAGAAAACAACGTTATTGTTTTTCTCCCTGCTGTTCTCTATTTTCTTCTATGTGAGTGTACACAGTCTCATGATGACTGACTCAGGTGGTAAATCCTCACAATTATAACCTGACTGAGTGTTTTCCAAGGCTCATACCAACTTTTTGTACTTTGTAGACGAATATTATGTACAGAGTACACACAGAGTACAGAAATGTTTCCCCATTAACCTCGCCACAGACTCCACTCTCTATCGCACAGTATTCCCAATCAGCATCATTCAATATAAACAAAAATGTCCAATGGTTTATCTCATTTTCCATTTTCTATTTTCCATCCAGTACTACTGAGACATACCTACCTGTGTGCTGTACATTCCTACAAAACGTCCACCACAACAGTTTACCCAAAGTTTTGTAAATCTTATTTATCGTCAAGTATGTTATTCTTTTGTTATGGTTATTTTTTCTGAGCAAGCTTTAACTTTAGTGGTAAAGTGATTAGAGCTATAGACGCATTTAATGTGTTATTTTTTGTTTTGTAAAAAAAAGACAGTGAGCGAGAGCAGGTAGAAGTAGAAGGAGAACTACTTCATAAAAGATGGTTTTATTTTCTTCAAATATCAGACGTCCTCAGTCAGTGCTTGTCCTATTGTTTTGAGCTCAATTCAAAAGGGAATTGGTGAGGAATTTGAATTGAAGATTTGGAAAATTCCGATGAGTTCAACCTAAAGTGAGTTGAGCTGGGTCTTGAGAGACCAGACCAGACCCAGCTAAGCTCTCAGTCAGTTGATCTGAACGTGTCAGTTAGTGAGTCAGTCAGTGAGGCCATGCCACATAGTCAGTCATAAATATTTTGGTCATTATTAGTATTGTTTCTAGGAATTACAAGGTGAAAAAAGGTGTGCTCTCATCCTATGTAGTATCCTAACCATAACCATTTTATGTACCTACCTACCTGATGATTGTGCCACAACTTAGGAACTGCACTCATCTCACAGTTCACAGTTATTATGATATGGTGACCGAAAGAGAGCTATAGGGGAAGATAGGCGGAGAACGGTCCGACATGTAATAAGACCTGTCCACTAAAATGTAGATAGTAGCTAATGTACCTACCTCACTACCTAAAGGTAACAACATATTTCTCGGTGAGGGTGAGCGGTCTACGGCAACTCCATTGACCCAACCACACCGTAATAATAAACCAATGTCAATGATGCCATAGTGCCTCATTGTGAGACCAACTAACAGGCCAATACCGCACATACTTACGCTAAATATCACCTACTCCTACTCCCTGACATTTGTTTTCCAAAATCCAGGTTACCATCACATCACATCACACCACACCACACATTACATATATCACACAGGAGATTAATACACATTCCAAGAGACCCACTCAATGTCCCATCCTGTCATGTTCACTTTTTTCTTCAAGTTTTTCAACTCCCTTTTGTTCTCCTTATGATTTATTAAATATTTTCCCTCTAAATGATTATCCATTGATTATTGATTTATTTTTTGTAATCTTTTTTTAAAGGAGAGTTCCTCCAGAAAAATACAAAAGAAAGAGACGTGTTAATATTTTCAATATTAAAATATTTGTGTGTCTGTGACGACGACGACGAGAAGGAGTTTAAGATTGATGCTCTTAAACTCATTTCGTGCTCTTGGTTCATGTGGTCAAGTGATGATTAGAGCATAATTTTGTGTAAATACGGATGTCAATTGAGGCTCTCCATCATCCCTCTTATATTTCATCCCATCCTACGTCCTTACACCTAACTACTTTATCCAATAAAGAACGGAAACGATAACGAAAAAAAAGAGAGAAAAGAGTGAGGATTTAATACAGAGACAAGGATGCGGCGCGAGCAGCCGTTTAATTAAATCACCAGAGTCATGATTTGATAAACTAATCATACATGATATGGTTTGGTTTGGTTTAGTTTGGTTAATCTGCCCAGACTAATAGTAAGGTCCTATTTCTATTCCTTACTGAGGTAGCTAAATAGTGCTTAATATTAAAAAAAATTCCCAGGGCAGGAATGTGACTCTGGTATATCAGTCTACCAATACCGACACTCCTCCCTTGCTACATCCTTATTGTATCTCTGTTTCCAATAATGACGGAGGTTATAGGGAATTATTATAGGAAAAAAAATTAATGGAAAATCAAGTGCTGAAAAATCAAAGAGCTTGTTAAGAAGATAATTTCATGTCAGCCAGCTCGTAATTATACATGTACTGCTATGAAATGGTCAATATATAGGGATTTTAAATGAAAGTATATTCCTGGGTTAGTTATTTGATTCCACTTGCTATATCAAAGTGAATATTATGATTATGAGTTGAGGTATCTGTACAAAAACATGCTTTACTATTTGCTCAAGTGTGCCTCATCGGCTACTTTTAGCTTTTAGCACAAGCCAAAAAGTGAAGCAGACATGAGACATGATACAGAGTCGTTTCTAAGTCGACGGACAGGTAGATTAGTAGTAGATTGGTGGATGGATGGAAGGATTGGAAAGACAGAGGAGCTCGGACTGAAATCGTGATCTACTTGTCCTCCTCCTCCATGCTCTGCTCTCGGCACACATTCCACCATTATTCCTCAAAGACCCAGAGACTCTCAAAGAAAAATCAAGGCGCAGAAGGACGCAGTGAGATAGAGAGTCCAGGGAGTTTCTGCATTATTTCTTTATTTCATTTCGTGCTCTCGCACTCTACATAACTGTATCTCTATCTTCTTACGTCTCACTCTCAACAAGTGGTGACTGTCTGTCTGCTAGTTGTAATCAGAACCATAACCATAGCCATGGAAGTACAAGTGGAATTGGAATTCATTTCATACAAAAATACAGGATAGGATTTAGAGTGCATTCTATTTAATAATTCCATCACTCCTGAATGATATTGGCCTGCAGGAGAACTTTAATTCCCCAACTGACAATAATGCAGCGAACAAACCTTTCCCCTTCAGTCTGACTCTTACTTATCGTCATTGTAAACTGTCAATGGTAACTTTGCTCTCTGAAGCCATTCACTCGTTGACTTCTCCGGCTTCGGCTTCGGCTTCGGC
>JAQFZE010000362.1:0-28465 GCA_034695245.1 Dicyrtomina saundersi | reverse complement strand
TACTTTATGTAAGTATAATAAAATTATGAAACGTATACTGAGTCCTTTGGGCTATCGTCGTTAAACGACAGTGTCAAGTTTATTTTTAATAAAGTTGTCTTTCTCTCTCTCTCTCTCTCTCTGAATAAAACTATACGGTCTCAGTAAGCCGCAACTTATTATTTGTATTACTTATTTCAGTGAGTTGTTTCAAAATATTTGTATTACGAAAACCTAATTCTGTTCTCATACACAATAATCTGGGCTGGGCGGGTAGGTCTGTCCACGCCACTGTTAACAATAGCTTAGCTACAGGAAAATATGTGCTAATGTATGAGTTGCTCTTAAGCTGCTCAGAAACGTTGTTAGTCATGTGGTCTCGGTTTTTTTTTGATTTGAGATACGCGATATTTTTAATTTTTGACGCTACTTTTGCTTTTCCTTGCGGCTTTACAAATATTATACATATTTCGTAAAAGTTTGGCCTTAAACTGTCTGACATCTAGGTACCGTAAAGTTTCTAATAACTTCCGGGTCCCTAATAACTCCCGGGGGCTTACCCGCAGAGAGTTATTTGAAGCTTTACGGTACCTAAAGCAGTGCCGGAAAAATTCAAAATAAAAATCCAGTTTTTGATTTATTATTAATTTTGTCTTATAATATAATATTAATCTTATTTTTTCCTATCCAAGCGTCTAATATATTTCGCCAGTTTTGGTGATGACAATTCAAGCAGACAGCGTGGTGCAGTCGTGCAGATATTTACTATCAGTTTGTTGTTGCTTGGCTTACTATGTATACTCACACGCGTTCAATATCTTAAATTAGTAACAGCTAAGTACAGGTGTGTGCTAATCTTTAATCTATGCACTGCTCTTAAACGGCTCAGAAACGCAATGTCTGAGACAGCAATGTCTCAGATTTTCTCTGCTTCTATTTTTTTTTCATTTGTATTGCATGGCGAAGAGCATAATATTGTTTTTCATCCGAGTTTAGGGTGGTAATGTACTACCTTTTTTTACTGATTGGGAGAGGGGCGTTGTACGGATGGAAAATGTGGAAAACCCGTATCTTATTAGTAAATGCTACTGCTGTTCCAGTTCAGTGTAATCAATTAACTTATAAAGCCATTTTCAACTTATTCTATATTTTGAAGTTCAGATCTGCATAACAACTTAAGTTTTAAAAAGTGGGTGTCTTTTATTATTCGCATGTTAAACTAATTATTTCTTTATTTAATGAGAATTGGTAAGGACGGTTAAAGAATTTTAATCCAATTTGGCTGGCTTTCATCGGGCCATAGTGCGTCTAGTGAGAAATAAAATGTGTTTTGTAACTTTTGATTAATTACTAGCCCATGACGCGTCACAATTGGTCACAGGACATTTAAATGGCTTAGGTCATCCGTTCCTACTTGATGTCTTAGATGATAAGACATTAGAAAAGATTTGGGACACATTTCACGTTTTTATCTCCAATGTGTGTTTTTACGTAAATTCTTAAACTGCCATGGCTGTAAAATGAATTTCCCCACAAATATTAAAAACCTTTTTTTTTTATTTCCGCACACGCACGCTAAGAAAAATAGTGACGAGTTAATCGCGAGGCTATTGAATTAAAATAGATTGCTCTATTACTCCGGCACCTACAGAGTACTTGGTTAACATTTTTAAAAGACAATTCGGTTAGGACCTCACAATTTGAAATGTCTGACTCAACCAATCTTCTAGTGCAATGCATAACGGACTAATCAGTTTACTACTTTACGGATTACGAGGTATGCTTAGTATACTTTCACTTTCCATTCTATTTCAATGAAGTGGAACATAATATGATATTAGGATTACGTACCGGAGGGAACAGTGAACGGTATTGCAGACTGGGGCACGTCACGCTCAAGCATCATTCTAACGATAAAGCAAGTACGAACTGGTACTTAGTACTTGCAACTGCGACCATAGCCTAGTACGCCAATCGTGGGTGCGTTCCTATAAAATAGGCTAGGATGTAGGAAGGACAAAATTTTTAGCAATTATAGGAAGGCAAAATAGGAAGGCAAGTTTTTTAGCCTTTTTTGCCTACAAAATAGACTGGAAAATAGGAGGGCGAAAAATATAGCTAGGAATTAAGGATATGCAAAAATATCCTATTAATTTATAGGAAGGGGTGAATCTCTCTGAGTGATAAATGATCTATGATTTTGTCCAATAAACAGTTAACAAAAATCTAAAAATGAATTTTATTGAGATTGTTAGATATGCGAATAATTTGGTATCTTCAGCATTCGATAAAATTTATTAAAAGCTCCGATATCGATATATATTTATATAAATCTCTTTAAGTAATCGTCTCAAGATTACTTAATCAGATTTATTTTGTTTTTGAAAAATAAGCATCTGATGAAAAAATGATTAACGAGATACAGAAAATAGAAGCCTATACAGGGCAAAAAATAATATAACGCAATATATTCGATTGCTACGAACTTCAGCCAGTGCAACTGCACATGATAATGCGACAAAAACTAAACTAAAACGAACAAGGCAACTTTTTCATGGGTTGTTCCTTTTTTAAAACAAAGAAACACTGACAATAATGTTTTTAGTTGTGAATAATTAAAAACCCATTATTAATTTTAACGGCAAAAAATAATAGGTATCCTATCTAGAGGAACCTGCTGCAATATTTTAGGAAAATAGGAAGGATTTTAGGCGGTTTACAGAAAAAAAGTAGGATTTAGGAAGGCTGATTTTTTTGCGTAAAAAATAGGTAGGAAATAGGTAGGCTGGAGCCTGGAGCACTGTAGGAAGGATATAGGAAGGAGAAACTTTATGTATAGGAAATAGGGAAAAACTAGGTAGGCAAATCAAGTGCCGATCACTTAAGTACATTTTATCGGAAAATATAATTGATTTCTTGTGACTAAGACATTTACCTATTTGGCGCAAAGCCATTCTTCCGTTGGTACCACCAAACATAATTAATACAGGAAATCAGTTTAAATCTAGACGGAAAATTAATTAGTAATAATCTTACTTAGCGTTATTTTATCTCTAAGGCCCGTGCAAACTTACTTAAATTAGCATATAACAACAAGTAAAAATAACGCGTAACGTATGCAAACCGTGTGATTCGAAAAATAAAGCATCACAAGTGCCAATAGCCCTAAAAAAAAAGGATTATTTTTATAAACTTAAATCCGATATTTGCGCATACTGCCTATGCCCTTTTTACATAATTCACTGCCAGTCATTGCCGTTTGTCTTTTAAACACTGCCAATTCTCTTTTTTCTGGCCTATGGGACACTGGTCTATGGGGGCACTGACAAGTGAGACTGGTCTATGGGACACTGGCCTATGGAACACTAGCCTGTGGGACTCTGGCCTATAAGAAACTGGCTTAAGTGGCGTAAAGGACATTGGCCAGTGTGAGTTTAAAAATTATTTTGCGAATGTTGGAACTTGACTTTTTATTGCGCAACCGGGACACAATGACGTATAAAAGTTCAGAAAGCAGCATTTTTAGACAACGAACGTTCTTTTCAGTGAATGCGATTACTTTTCCATGTACTGTGTGTAATGAGTTTTAGATAATTTCGATTATTTTCAGTATTTGACCTTTTATTCAAACTGCCTAGCCTCATTATTACTACCTAACTACATAATCTACGGGCATTTGGAAATACTTGACCAATTTTAACGAGAGATAATTACGATATTGCGAATTATAATTCGTAGATTTTGACCGAAATGGGGTTTCTTGGATGAATGATTTGCCAGGCCGGGAAGTAATGTTGGATGTGGAGCTTTTGTAAGTGACGACTAAATGTGTCCAAGAAAAAAACAATATTTAATAAAATGAAAAAACATTCTCCAGGCAGTGGACAACATTCAGTTTTAATTTCGTTCGAATAATTCTTCTAAGGAAATATTATAATTATTATAATTTCCCTTAGAGGAATAAAAAACAATTATTTAGCAGCAAAACGATTTACTTTAAAATGCTTTCGCAATCATAATCACGAACTATTATTATCGTCCCAAATAGGATTGAGCATTTTATACATGCGCAGTAGAACTTGAAGTTACTTTTAACATTACAAGTGTTTTAGTTTTAGTTAGTTGAACTTTATTATGGTGTTATTTAGACCGATTTGGCGCAACAAAACCATTCTTCCATCGGTAGCGCAACAAATATTAACAACATTACATTTAACCGTTTTATATACTTTCTAGAATAGATACTTTCTGAACAAAGGTTAACGGTCAGAGTCAATGCTATTTGCGCTTACAATAGTAAATTGGATTGTGTACAATCAACGAATGAAAAAGCAATCATCAGAATGTACTTTAGTAGCATCAGTAATCAGTAAGTACAATAAAAGCTGATTTAAGCTGATGGACTGAATTAAATTGTGTAAAATGTCAAAAAGTAGATCCCACGTGGAGTCAATTAAGTCAGTCAACATACTTCACTGTATGAAATCTATGATGCGACATGCGACTTGTAAATGTAACTGGCATAAACATACATAAGCATATAGCCAACTCCTACATTTATTGGGCTAAACTTTGTAGGCTGCACTGGCTGCAGCATAGCATTACATGACATAGGCTTTCGGACCTTTTCCACGCATAGTCACGGAAAACCAGCGTGATCTACATTTTGCACACGTCGCCTTATTTCCAGCTTCCAGTTCCAGTGCCAGTGTTTCAAGAGAACACGAGTATGTCCTACTTCTGACTTCGATTTATTTATTTCTCACCTAAATTCAGGATATTATGAGACAGAGACTCGTAGGAAGTCTCTCAGTTCACAGATAAAACTAAATGTAGATTTTATAAATAGTTATAGTTTATCTTTTTATAATTTCTAATCCACCTATCTCTCCCCCCCCCCCCCCTTTATTTTATTCTTAAAAATGATACAATAATACAACTGCTACAAACATAATAATTTAATTCACCAATCCCAGTATATTTTGTGTTTTTAATTGCAAGCATTGAATTTATTTAGTTTCAACAGCACCACTTCAAAACCTGAAATTCACCACAAAAAGTATCTCTGAAGTGAAGGTTAAGATACTTTAAAGCTAACGACGAATAGCTGTCGACATTGAATATGGATAACTCACAATTCGACGAATTCTACAATGTTTGTCTTGGCCTTACGAAACAATCTGGACAGGTAAATACAGATCTATTTCATTTATATTTTTTATAATATTCGGAACGTATCTCAATCCCAATAATTTAGTATATAGAAATTACGAATTTGGGAAATTAATATTACCTTCAAAATCATGGATTATGTACTATGTATTACCCACATGAAAAGTGCTACATTTTAACATGAAGTACTTATGCGTGTAGTATGTGTATTTGTAATTATTAATTATATCGGATACATTTGCAGTTTGATTTGCATTAATAACATGCATTCAATTTTGTATGAACTTCATAGGTCATAAGAGAAGCAATAGTAAAATCGAAAAAAATTCAAAGCAAATCCAGTGACATTGATTTAGTTACTGAAACTGACCAGCTAGTTGAAAAGTTGCTCATCGGTGGCCTTCAAAAACATTTTCCTGATCACAAGTAAGCAAATCTGTCAATATACACATATTGTATTTCATTAATATTTATGTTCCTAAGCCTAACAGTAACAATTCAGAAAATATCTTCTATCACACTTTTATTTGTGGTGTATAGCCCAATCGTCACTGATTTTCTTTTACTTCTCTGCTATGATTACATACTGCAGTAAACTGCACCAATACTATTTTAGTAGTATTTTAAATTTGTGTAATTATATATTTATATATATGTGTGTTGATCCCAATTTGTTTTACTTACCTGTCACAAACACTTTCATGATATAATTTGTGTTATCAAGTTATCGTTATCAGTTCGTTCGTCCATCTATCCTTATTCCATATCATGCAAGTGTAATGTTATTACTTGACAACAGCTGCATTATCGAATATTGAATATGTGGCTTACTTGTTAGACACATCGAGTTATTTGAATTTTTTGAAACCCAGAAATTACGTTTCAGGTAATATTAAAAAGATCATAAAACTTCAAAATTTTCAAAAATCGGATGAAAAATGAAGGAAATGAAGGTTTCGAAAAAATCAATTTTAATAGAAAATTTTAAAAATTGTGGTGGCTATTTTTTAATCTTTTCAAAACCCTGTATTTCCTTCAAATTTCATCAAATTCTCAAAGTAGTTTTATGGCCTTTATTACCCGAAAAGTAATTTCTGGGTTTTTAAAAATTCAAAAAATGTTTTTTAAAAAATATAGCAATGTTATGTTATAATTTTAAGGTCCTTTTAAAATAACGCATTTTTGAAATGGCGTTATTTAAATATGGCGTCCATTTAATTATCATTAGGCTATTTATGTTTTCAAAAAATCATGTAGCAAATCAAAAGGCCCATTCTGAAATAATATATTTGCGCTACTCCACTTTTTTTCACACTCTCTTAAAAAAAAACAATATATTGGGCTGTTTGGGCGTGATGGGTTGTGACCATTTCCACTAACAAATTTCAGATGCGCTTTTTATTAAAAGAATAAAAAGCAAGATAAAGCATCTCATATTTTTTAAACTTTATTTGAACTTTCTGCACAGTTGCACTTGCTGTGAAGACACTGTAAAGAATACAAAATTAAAATTCTATTTTTTAGGTTCATCGGAGAAGAGTCAACGGCTGCCGGTGTAAAGTGTGAGCTTACTGATGCTCCAACTTGGATCATTGATCCTGTCGACGGCACTATGAATTTTGTCCATAGTCTTCCTCTTGTTGCTATCTCTATCGGATTACTGATTAAGAAAATTCCCGTCATTGGAATAATCTATAACCCAGTTTTGGAGCAACTTTATACAGCAAGACTTGGACAAGGGGCGTTTCTTAATGGAAACCCAATTCACGTCTCTGGCCAAACAGGTATATTAGCTTAATTTAATAATTTAAATAAACCTATTTTAATAAGGGCGAGCGTTTTTAAAATTATAAATTCAAACTGTAACACTGGTTAACAATGCTAACTGAAATTAAATCGAATGGTTTTTTTTGCAGAGCTGTCTCAGGCTTTGGTTTGCTCCGAGGTAGGTACGAGTAAAGACCCGAAAAAGATGAGTGTAGTTTTGAATAACTTGACGAAACTGATCGGCAATGTCCATGGGTAAGCAAGACTTTTAACATTAAATATAATATTTGTTCAGCACACTTTGTCGCCATTATAAGTAATTACCTATGTAAATTCCCACAGTATCTTATTGTTATTTATTGAATAATAGTAATATTTCTTGTCCAAACAATAATTAATTTATACTTGTATACAGTATTATATTCAGTATGCGGATATAAAACTTTTTTTACACCAAAAAATATTTCATGCGCTGTGTTAACGTCATAGCCTCAAATCAAAAATGGTTGGTCTTCTTTTTTCAATGTTAAGTGAGTATTATTTTTGGTTTATTAGGCAGTTATCCTAAATCCTGTAGTTCTTCCTAGTGCCTCAGTTCATATTTATTCATGTGCAGCAGAAGCGAATTTAAATTCATTAAAATGTTCACACCATTAAATGCTTTTTTATTATAGGCTCTAGCTTGCGCACCCTAAATTCGGTTAGGAACTTAAATACATAATACAATATTGGACTATGGAATGCTTTAATGTTTCAAAATAACTCCATCCATATTTAAAACAATTTGAGGTTTTGGAAATTAATTTTCACGCTTTATAGAAGTCATTTCGAAAAATCCGTTAATTGTTTTAAATTATTACTTTATTACTTATAAATAATTGTGCAAATATTGAGTGTGGAGTTAAATAGTTACACAAAAAACTTAATGAACTTTTAGTTTCTTTTTAAACATTTTACCTTTTAATGCAGTTGTGAGTTTGCCTCTAATATTTTTGGAATGTATAAATTCAAGTATGCTTTATTAATTCTCACAATTTTACTTTTACTTCATAAAGACATATGAGTTTTCATTAATCAATTGTCGTTTATCGTATTAATCCAATTTTTTATTGCGCAAGCCTTCATAAAAAATTAAAACTACCATTTTCAATTCTCACAAGTATTTAACATTGTTACAACAGATATTACTTCCATTTACCATTGCAGCATAGCAATACTTACTACTCTGTTCCATTGTTAATGCGAAGTACTGGAGTATAACAGGGTTGCATTAGACATGCAATTCCTTAACGCTTGTTCCTGTTTTAACTGCTACCAAAGACTGGTCCCTTACTTACTCCCTGACTTATCTAAATGATTACTTAATTTTAATTACCAGAAATAACCTCCTCTCGTTAGCCTGAATAAGGCACTAACCTAACCTTATGATATCCGGAATATTGACTAACAAATGACTAATGACAACCGTTTAAAAAATAAAAACTTTTTTGTCAGTGTACGTATTTACGGTACGGCTGCATGTGCCATGGGTATGGTTGCTTCCGGAGCTGCAGACGCATTTTGTCACATAGGTCTTCACTGCTGGGACATTGCTGCTGGACAGTTAATTATTGAAGAAGCTGGTGGCGCTCTTCTAGACTATGAAGGTTTACTGACGACCATTTAAATATCACTCATTCATACTATACTGCAAGCTTGCTTTTTTTGCTCTTAATTTTTGTGGGTGGTAAAATAGTTGGATTTGCGTATTTACCTGTACTCGTCATCTTTTTTGTTCATCCTGACATGTCACCTTTGGGATATTTTGGGATAAAAAAAATTATAAATGATATGTAGTGCATGGCAATGGAAATGGAGCAACTGCAAAATTAGTTACCAACTTCTTCACTTGTAATATTAACATACTTCATTGAAAATTGAAAGGCAGGGTAAAAAAACCAAATCAAAACCAAGACATTTAGATTAATATTATAATTTATTATTATTTTTTTATTATTAATTCATATGCCTTGATCAAAACTTTGACTTACAAATCCCCAAATATACAGGTAGCTCTTATGAAATTTCATACTGTAATAAAATAGACAATTTTTAATTAAGTTTACACACTACTCATGTAAAATAGAATCAGAGCTTTGGGTTCAGCTGCTCTAAATATGGCTTCGGTAGCTGCCGGAGGTACTGACTGCTACTACGAGTTCGGACTCCATGCGTGGGACATGGCAGCTGGGGATCTGATTGTTCGTGAAGCTGGCGGATCTGTTATGGACACCGCTGGTAATTACTTTAAATAACAACTTGCACTTTATGTGCATGCTTTGCAATTTCTCAACTCATAAGCTTCTTACTTCTTTCTTCACCTTGTTTTTTAACTGTTGTGTTGTGACAGCATCTCCATGCCTATGTATTCGTTATTTATTTAATACTTACAAGGGAATGGTTTCACATGGAAGTCGCCAATTTCAAAAAGTCATGTCTACAAAAATCAGGCTACTTTTATATAGAGGGGATCCAAAGTAACTCGACTGCATTTTGCGTTGCTCGGTCACAGTAGCCCGCCAAAGTTTAAAAAAATTCAAATTTTAGTATTTTGCCGCCCTGTAACTTCTACAGTTCTCATCCGATTTTGACGAAATTTGATGTTTTATAACGTTTAGACTCTTTTCTAAACAGTAATTTCAAGATTTTTCAAAATTCAAAAATTTTCGTTTTTTTGAAAAAATTGGTCTATAAAATCAGGCCTCAAAAATAATGTTTTCTCCAAATTTTTTCAAAAATACGAAAATTTTTGAATTTTGAAACATCCTGAAATTAATTTTTAGAAAAGAGTCTAAACGTTAGAAAACATCAAATTTCGTCAAAATCGGATGAGAACTGTAGAAGTTACAGGGCGGCAAAATATTAAAATTTGAATTTTTTTAAACTTTGGCGGGCTACTGTGACCGAACAACGCAAAATGCAGTCGAGTTACTTTGGATCCCCACTATATAAAAGTAGCCTGATTTTTGTAGACATGACTTTTTGAAATTGGCAAGTTCCATGTGAAACCATTTCCTTGTTAGTTATTTTCGACAGACACTTCAAGAGGACCCAAGGGTAACAGGCTAGAAGGCTGCGTTACAGTTGTATCTAGAGGAAAGCTAGTGCTAGTATTATGGTTAACTAGTTAACAGTTGAAGGGAGTTTTAGTATATATTGCACACTCCGCATTTTTTTCGACGTATCGTTATTATACATTGTGCAAATAATTAGTGTTGTAATTTGCAATTTTCCACAACCCTTGTTTAACATCCTGGTCGTTTTCTGCAAAATTCTAATGCTATTAAATGCGTCATGCATGCCGCAGGGAACACAGTGTGGAGCGGTATGGAAGCAGTACCTTTCTGAACTAATAATATTTAAGTACCTACGTACATACATAATTAATAATTATGTTACTTATTATGAAAATCTGAGTTCCCCTTTCCATGCCGTCTAAAACGTACTAACTAACTAACTATAGGTCAACACACAGTGTACCACCTACGTAGGTATGCATGTAATACATAGTAATGAACCCAAGCTTAGATTGATCTTTTTATCCGATCAAAATCGAATCAAATCTGAATTGTTTTGTCGGCGAAAAAAACCTTACGCAGGAAATCTCAGTTCAGAATAATATTATATGCAGGTAGTATATCAAAAGAGGTGTAATAAAGTGATAAACTACTCTATGTGCACAGTCTAACAAATTTTTGCAAGCTTCCATTTCCAGCTTCCATTTACCAATTTCATATAATTAAGTACATACGGTTATATATTATTACACTGTGTGCCTTCTCAGTCAGTCTCAGGAGTAAAAAATATTTGGTACGCCTGCTTCATAAATGGATAATCAATTTTAACCGTAAATCATTATCCATTTTCTTCTTGTTTGGTAGTATATTTAATGGTTTTGAAGATTGTATCATCTACATACAACCTGCCTAACCTATTATATTTGTACAACACAAGTGTCATGTTATCGAAAAATTATCTTGCTGCAACTCGTCGTAGCAAACGTTAGCCTACTTTCAGTTTTTTCCCTCGTGTAATGAAAATTTTTATAGCTGGATATAAGTATACAAAAAGAAGGTCAGTATCGGTATAAACTTAGTAACTGTAATAATCAAGTTACAATAAATTTTGCCATACAAGACCGCTTACCCGCATAAGGTAAGTAATATACCTAGCTAGAGATGATCTACGTGCATTGTTGTTAGCCTTATTATAAAGGACCACATAATATTGAACCACTACACTGCACTGTGCCCATAATTTTCTCGAATAAGCACTGGTCAGAAGGTTCGCAAAATGTAATAAGCGCCAGGGAGCTTATTCGAACATTTACGGTATGTAGAATATAGAATGTAAATTGCAACTCTAATTTCAATGCTTGTAAAGTAATATCGAAATATTCAAATTCTGACTTTTGATTGTATGGAGATTTCCTATTTCCTAAAATAAACTAAAACTCGAGCATTTTTCATTTAGTATTCTTTTTCTTCCGGGCATGCTTACTTATACTTTTGTGATGCTACGTATTGAAATTAATTCTTTGTTGTTTGTATGCTTTTATTGTTAAGTGCTTCGGTTCTTACGGCAATGTTGCTGATAAAGCTATGTATGACAGACCAGGCCGTAATGAGTAGATACCGATATCTAATTCTTTTTAATATTATGAATGCAGGCGGACCACTAGATCTCATGAACCGGCGAGTGATTTGCGCATCTTCCGAAGCATTGGCCAAGAAACTGTCTGAGATACTGGAGCAGTTTGAAATGGAGCGTGATTGAGTTGAATGAGGATTTTATTCAAGTTTTCACCGTAATTCATTAAAAGATATTTCATGAGTACGTCAATTATATATACGGTGTTTGTAACTTTGTATGTCTTACTCAAGTTAGATTCAGTGTAAGCAAATTATGTTTTAAAATTATATAATTATCACCAAGTGCTAGTTTTTATTCTTCTTCTATCGGTATAATACTGGACGGGATCTCAGTACCTTTATGTTCTAAATATTAAAAATTAATACCATATTTTTCGTTCACTTTTAGAGTGACTATGGTTACACCATTCAATCCATTAACTGAACTTAACTAACTCCCGAACTTTAACTATGAAGTGTCTTACACAGATTACTACTACCGAAAACTGAGCATGTTGCAACTGCAGGAGCAGGTGCAGTGTACTCTCGCTCCAGAGCTTAAAAAGCCACTCGCCATTGCCATTTAACCAAATTTAAGGCAAAGATACATACATGGTATAGAGTTTAATGTTTACGAAATAGAAATGAAGGCGAGGCCGGAACCGATTCTTCAAATATTTTAATCAAAAGGCTTTTAAAACCCCACCAAAATTTAATTGAATTATACATATGTATTGAGAATAATACGCACGCGTATTTAATTCATGGTTATTGTAGGTTCTAGATTTATTTCCTTACCAACTTACCACAATTCCGATATTCTATAGTTACACATAAACAATTAGTAACTGTAACTACGCTCCTAATAGTGATGGAGTGAGTTGACGCTAATCTAAATTTTTTGCTGTTCCAGGCATGGCCAAATTTTCTTTGGACATAAAATTGCACGTGATTCATTTTTTCTATGCTCTTAGTATTGTCTTTGCCATTTAATTTGGCGTTAGATTATTTGCACGGAATTGCAGAAGTTTCAAGAAAAAGATATATCTAGTCAAGTTGTAAGTTTGAACATACCAGGAATATAGTTTAGAAACTGTTTCGTAGATTTTACAAGTTTCGCAATTTCTTACGTGTTAATGTTATGTACATAATCACAACTAAGATTTATTCTACATTACGTGTTCCTACTTAAATTCAAAAAATTCAAACTGTAACATTCTCTAAGTAAGTTAAAACACAGTGCAATATAAGTATTCATCATTTTCAATTTGAGTCATTTCCTAACCCTCCGATGAATTTTAGTATTTTTAGTCAATTGTCAGGTCGGAACATACGCGAACAATAATTATACGCTGAAGCAAAAAAAAACAACATTCCATAATGATTTTTAAATTTAAGTAATTGTTGTCGCACTCGATCAGGTAATACCTACACTAACGTTTCCATTTACACGGTGCTAAAACTGACATAGTTGTCCAGGTCCATACAAAAAGACAACAGAGTCACAAATAAAACATTTTCGTAATCGTAACAAAGAATAAAATGATATTATTAGGCATAAAAGTTCATAATGACTTACACACTTTGATTTTTGTCAATATAATATTGTAGTGCCATAGGTTATGTCTAGGATACACCATTTACAATTGACCGTATTTCTGAATTCTAAATTTGAATTCCTGTCCTCGCACTTCCTTTACAACTATAATAATCCCGTATAAAATGTAAATAATATAATCATAAATGTACTACAACAAAAGAAAAACATACCATAATGGTCACGAATTTTTGAAAATGCAATGCAAACGTCTTTATAAATACGTTATATACTATCTAAAAATATACATACCTATACATACATAATTACACATGATAACCTACACTTATAGTGAAATTAGTTGTGGTTTAATTACTATATATGAGTTGCAAATGAAATGTCCAATTATGTACTTAATCATCATTACTATCATTAGTTACTATTATTACCACGATTTAATTTGCGATGTATGCGGTGTACGATTGTGGTTGCTGGAAACTTTAATAATTAACTACTATACATTAGGTATTAGGTATTTTATGTATGATAGGAGGGGATGATGACCTCAGGTGGGCCATTGATGAATTGAGGAGATGATACTGCTGTGCTGTGTCGTATAAATGTTAAATAATTAAAAATTAAAATGTAAATTAGAAGTTAAGACGACGAAACGTCAACTTTAAGGGGCATTTGTATTTGACATACGGATTGCTGAGGTGCAGCGCGCTATAAATATTGTACCTAAAAAAAAGTAGTTAGCAAGGAGAATGGCTGTGATGGACTTTGTCTTGAAAAAACATTGGCGTGTGTCCATTATGTACTCTGTCGCATAAGGTATATACTCTGGCTCACCTCTCAGTGTGATGAATTTCCGTACAGAAACCGGACTCCTTGCTTGGTAGTCTCTATGTATTTAACTAATTACTATTATATCTATATGTAGTTTATGTGATGACATGTGATTGAAGTATGTGATTTAATTTTTATTTTCCCTCACCTTCTCGTATTTTCATTTCAGCATAATTATTATCTACATTTTTGTCTGTGAATTCCTAAAACTCTTAAAAACAGGGGTGGGATCGAACTGGATTCCCATAAAAATATTCTCAACAATTATGGAAATTATTGTTGTCATATGTAGATACATGTAGGTACATGTACAGAACAGAGTTCTGATGGGACAACACCATATCTTATAAGTACCGATACTATCTATTATATATTACCCGGTTCATTTCTTTTGTAGTTTCAATGGTGTAGTAAGCTTGATCGTTGTATGAAAATTGTGTGAGGATGTGCTAGTTTGAGTACGAGTGAAATCAGTATTATATAACCGACATTATGTATTACGTATGAAGTATGAACTTTTAGCTTATACTCAAACCCTTATGAGCTAATTAAATATGTAATTATAATAATAATAATTATAGCTGTTATTTTGCTGCATACTTCCCTCTTGCTATGAGTTTGGTTCGGGTTAATGTTTCAAAAATATCAGTTTACTGAAGACGATTGTTTACTTTGCATTGTTATTATTGTTTATTACTCTTCACATAGTAAGAAATACGCCAATTAAATTATCTTTTCGATCTTGAATATTATTTCCTATGGTTTGCTCGAGTATACAGCAGATATTCATTCTTCAATATACTACACATAGTAGCGTTGTTAGGATATCAATATTAGCAAAAATTATGTTTTAATTCGTCACCATATATTAACTTATAATAATAAAGACGTAACTTGTAATTTTATTGTAATGGATATAGTATGTCAATCACCGTGAAACATTAAAATTAAAACTGTGATTATATTAAACAGAAACATACTTTTGACTTGTACTTGTGGCCGGCTTTCTTATCTTTCACCAAATCTTCCTCTAATAAATGTCTAAGCGTGCGCTTTACAAATGCACATACGTGTGACATGTACCTACATGGTGTGTGACTGCAGGTGACATTATTGAAAGGGTTTAAACTGTCAAGAAATAATATATTGCCCATGTTCATACCTGCGTACATATATACCTAGTTTCATTTCAATCGAGAGCACCTATGCCTACCTACACATAGGCACATTATAGGCATGGACTCTAATACCCAGCCCCGCAAATATTACACTATTATAAAGCAACACAAAGGAAAACTCAAATGACCGTAGATCGAATCCAATTACTAAAGCCAGGAGAGCTAAATTTAAATTAAAAACCGGAGGAAATGACGAGGGGACGCATTTTCTTGCCAGTCAAAAGTCAAAGCTACAGCAAAAATCCAATAATTGACACACATTTACTGCCCTATTTTATGGGGATAGGCAAAAGTAACAAGGTTGGAGTAATAGAACATTTTATTTTATCTTTAGTTTCATATTTTGATATGTACAGTAAATGAAAGAAAAACATTCCATAAGGATCATTAATCATTCCATCCTTTTTGCAGGACGTACATGTTAAGACGTAAGAGAGTGCAATGTGATGCCAGATATGTATGTAACTATGTATGTCTGTAGGTAGGTAGGCACTAGTGTACTAGTTAAATTATCTACAACTTGCTTACCTTCCGTCCGTCAGTCTCAGTCTCAGGCTGAGTTTCCTTTTAACTCAAACTCCCAACTCAACGCTTTTTATAAACGGATTATTAAAAAATGTAATATGTAAGAAAAATAATAAAATAATCACTAGGCTTATAATTTCAAGAAGTTCAAGGGAAAAAAGAAGGTAGACTTTCTAAGCGTGTAAGGGCACAGTATACAGTGAGCATGTAGTGTATAATGTTTTGAGGTTCAGCTTTAAAAAAAAAGTGTATACTAAAAATGGAACTACTGTTGACGTTATCTAAACACCCGAACGCAACCATGAAATTACTTGAGCCTCCTTCACGGATGGGATTGCAATTCCATTCCTAATGCTCTCGGCTCTGAGCATTTATGAATTCTGTCTAAGAGAGAGGTAGAGAGAGAGAGAGAAACGGAGAACGACTGTTGAGTAACTACAGCAAAGCAAATGAATAAATAAGCAGAAAATTGTATTTAGATTTTGGAAGTGCGCTCCACGCGACTCTCTAGTCTTCAAGTTTTTCAGACGTAGACAATCCGGGGAATTGGTTAAACTTTAAT
This sequence comes from Dicyrtomina saundersi, assembly GCA_034695245.1. Classification (NCBI taxonomy): domain Eukaryota; kingdom Metazoa; phylum Arthropoda; class Collembola; order Symphypleona; family Dicyrtomidae; genus Dicyrtomina; species Dicyrtomina saundersi. The sequence goes on along the minus strand of JAQFZE010000362.1, from coordinate 12,226 downwards.
TTCCGATGTCAATTTTCAAAGATGGTAAAAACTAGCTTCGCTTCCACAGAGCTTCCAATTTAATTCATTTTCATCATCCTCATCATCGTGTTTTATATAACATGCATAAACTATAGGCATGCTGTGACCATTGCCACGGTCGTGGCCATGAGTATAAGCTACCTCACTACAAAATTATATGTGACTATAACCCTCAGGCATCTTAAGTTACTAATAGTGAGTTGACAAAGCCTTGCGTTAAATTAACATTCAGTAACATACTACATACATGACTTTGGCTGGGCTGTTTCTTTCTGGTCTCGTCCTAGCGTCTGGTCCTCGTCCTCGTCGTCCTATGGCTCAGGCTCTACTTTATACTATAGTTATATATATTATGTAAAATTCTATTAGACTATCGACAATTTTTTTTTATCGCGTCTACATCGTAGAGCAGTATTATGTTTATGTACATAGGCACGTATACTAGCTTCATTTTAATTTTTATAAGAGAATCAGTTGAATCGCCAACGAGAAAGATTGCACACAACCTTAGAGAAAATTTTTCCTTATCAATGCATTGCCAAAACAAGCCAAGGTGAACAGAGGCAAACTTGATTATTCAATAGAGAAAATAGAAATACAAAACTGCTGAGCAAAAAAAACACTGGAAATTGGAAAGTCATGTTAAAAAGTGGGGCTGAGAAAGTTAGAACTTATGAAAAATTAAAATTAGAAAATAAGGTTATAAGGTGAGTGAAAGAAGAAAAAGAAGCAAGCATGTAAAAGTATCATTGCCATACAGGTATGGAGGTAAGGTGTGTAGCACGTAGCAAAGGTCATCTACTGCTACGCTCAAAACCGAAGGACTAATGATTCCAATAGCGGCATCAGTGTCGATATCACTACTAAACAATACAGAACAATTTCCCTACTAATGAAATCTAAATTTAGAAAAGGTGGTTTCAAATTTTTAAATTGAGACGTCAAGACTCGAGACTTTTTATAACCGTTATCGTTACCGTAGCCATAAGGATATTACAAATAGAATCAGGCTCTAAAGAACAAACCAAATGCACCCAAGATGAGAAAACACTGCGTTCCAGCTCTGCTTTCCAGCTCGCAACTTCTACAACAAGGAAAGGATTATACCCAAATTCAACTTTTCCAATTTAACCTCACTGATTCAGTGTAGGTATGCAATTTAGCCGTTTACAGTTTAACTTGTTTCCTATTGATCTTATGTATACAACTTAACATGTGTACATTCCAAGCTTTGAATTAAAAATCTTTACTGCTACTAGTTTTGTGTTTATTAGGGAAAATTTACTATTTCTTGTTGAGCTAGTGAGGTTGAATTGGTAAAGTCGAATTTAGAGAGCATCCACAAATAAGAAGAAGAGGAAGTCTACATTAAATATGATAAGCTGCTCATGCATTTTGGACGTTGTGAAAAAATCAATGAAAGTAAGTAAGCGTAGTACATAACATTTACTTTCTAAATTTTCCAATTCCGTGACATTCCCTGTTCTGTTCCCTTTGTCAATTCACGTGAGCTACGGCTACGACTAAGCGTTCCAACAACTCAATTTTAGAGTTTTAGATCCTGCTCAAATTAAAAGTTGTGATAGTCAAGCTAGCAAATATCATTCAAATTTTTATTGTGTACAATCACATCGAGACTTGAACTTTGTCGTGGTATGAGTATGCTTGCACAAAATTTGCTTGCAGGGATATGCATAAGCTAGGCACGTTTTTCTTTTAGCCTTATACATATAGAACAGAATGCATGCAATTACATAAATGTTAATTAAATAAAAATATTGGATCGAAGACATTGTATAGTTTGATAGATAGTAGTTAAAGTCGAATTTAGAGAGGTCAGGCTGTGGGCTACTCTAGGGGATTATTTCCTTTCTTCAAAACCAGCATTTGCTTTCTGAAGGGACAATAAAGTAATGTGTGACAATAAAGCGCAATGCAAACAATAAGTCTAGTACCGCAAAGCTTCTAATTACTCCCGTGGGAAGTTATGTCAAACTTTGCTTAAGATCACCTACAGGATCAATTCACTTATTTCAGTGAGGAATTAGGTGTACCAATAGTTGAAGCCCACCATTTACGCCAATGCTAGAGACAAGCGGGAATTATTACAATCTATTATTTATTAGAAAACAAGGGCTTTAGCCCTTGTCCCTTTAGCCCTTGGCAGCCTCAACAGAAAAATTATGCATTTTGAATTTGCCGCCAAAAAACTGGTGACAATTTACAAGTTGTAATTAAGGGGAGGAAGCTGCAAAATGGTTAGCTGTGCTGATTTACGTACAGGCATTTTTATATTGTCAATAAAACCAAAAATTCAGAATTCCAAATTTTGAATTTCCCGCCAAAACTTCAAATATTTTGTTAAATCAAGATTTCGACCGATAACTCAATCAAATTACACTGAAATGATATATCATTGGATCGCTAACAATTAGGCAAAGCTAATTATCTCGGTGTTACTAGCAAACGAGTTAATAGTTTTTAAATGGTTTTAAAAAAACATAATTGAAAATTTAAAAAAGTTTTTTACGAGAGATATATCGGATTTTAACGAGAGATATATCATTTAAAAGCTCTTAAAAAATAAGCAGACACCATTTTTTTTTGTTTTTAAAATGTGGCCCATACAACACGTTTTAGGCGAAATTGAAAAATTAAAACACCGTTATCTTGAAAACGTTTTGTTCGAATGATGGCGCGTTTCGTTATTTGAATTGTACTAGTGATTACCTTTCGAATGATATATACCTCGATGAAATTGGTCCAGTATTGCAAAAAATTTAAAATTCCGGTAAATTATGTAGATGGGTAGTAACAAAATAATAATAATGACGATATTTCGAATTTTTAGCTCAGAAAAATATAAATTCTTCAAAAAAAAACTTTTGATTGATAAAAGTGAATTATGTATTTTCCTGCTCAAACTGTTCAAATTACTAACTTTCGTAAAATATAATGTGTCTATCTTCATTCGCCCGTTATTATAGACGTAATGTAGGTTTTTAATTTTTTGGTAATTTCACGTGGTAGTGCTGCATCTTTAATGTTGACGTCAAAAAATAATCAGGAGTTGAATTGGAAGGACAAACTATTCAGAAAAAAACGTGGGGGCGGGACAAGCAGGTCTTGTTAAGCTTGTTGAGTACCGTAACCATAAACGTCATATGTCAAGGGTAGCTACTTAAGAGATGTAGGTATAAGAGGAAGACAGATTCCGAGAGTTGTGCTTACGGGGTACAGAGGCTGAAGAAACTGAAGTATGGCTTCGCGAACCTAACCATTGATGTGTTTCCTAATGATATGATGCATACAGTACTCCTTTATGACGTAATTGCTGGCTAAGTATTTGTGACTGCTGTCGGCGGTGGGCTTCTTTTTGTTACTTACAATTAAACGTACATTCTCACTCTCACAATACGACTGTTTACCCTCCTCATATTATTTTCCTTGGTAAAAGAAATAAGCAAGAACAAAGTTGAAGTGAGTGTATCTGTCTTTCAAAGCATGTAGAAAATGCAGTATTACATCATGTAATTATACCATTAATATTATTAATATTATTGTGTTTTTTTAAGCTCAAAAAAAGGACGTGGACACTTCTTTCCCATTCTCCCTGAATCCTGGATATGAAACGAGAAAAGATAGGAAAGTTCTGTTGATGAGACTTGGTAGAGATTCTTTAGATATGGTGTAGTACAGGAATACAACTTGTGGTGGGTGTCAAATAGAGTAAGGTTTGTCGTAAAATAAAGAAAGTGAAGGAATAATGAGATCAAAAGCCAGAGCAAACAATAACATTATGCTAAATGTCAGTGGCAGAGTCAGAGCGTAATGTAACATGTAAATCCGATTTTCTGAAACTCATGCATTTGACACTTGACTACTTCAAGACTTCGTTTTACAACTTTACAACGAGTAGCTCTAAAACATCAAACAATTCGTCCTGCGAAAATTCTTTCAAGAAACATAAAAATACTCACTTCAACTATAGCTATAGCTATATGGAAGCCATTGCTATAAATATACTCCTTTTTCCACGACAAAATTTTATCCAACAAACCCGGGTGAAGACATATAAACTTGGAGTTGGTCTCGACTTCAAAATTTTTGGCTCTTATGTATCCTGGCCCTGGCTCTGAACCCTTATCTATTGCTTTAGGGGAGTAATAAACTTTAATTATAAACTTTACAGTTTAACATGTCTAATTTGGATGGTTTGTAAACGAGCGTACACAACTGTACAAAGACCGCGGATGCGTAATTTACTCGGAAATTTTACCAGTTTAGTGTTATAGTTTGAGCTCTGGAAAATAAGACGTCTTTTTGAAGGGACAATACCACCAACATGCACATTTTTTAGCGTTTAGAAAAATATGCATCTACAGCTTGTGGAGATTTATGATTTCGACATTTTAAATGCCTTAAGAAACATGCTGTTAATGAAAATTGTAATATGTAGCTCTTAGCTTTAAAAATGCAAAATATTATGTGTACCTGTACCTACCTAATTTATTTTCTAGAATGTATTTTGGTATAAACACTCGTCTTTTGTAAATCGGATAGCGTGCCATTCATGTCATAGCGTTTTATCGAAAAAATGAATACTTGTACTTTTGAAGGATAGTAAATATTTATTTGCAGTTTGCAGCGGCGCTACAATAACGCTGTCATAAAGACAGCAAGAACAACAAACATTTTTCAGAACAGTGACAGGATTTAAAGCACAGTGACGTTATATGCATTCTGATTAATCGAAATCTAGCTATTTGATAAATGTATAATTGTATACCATATCATGATTTATTATATGTTTATATTCATGGTTTATTATATCGCTGGGCAGCCTTCAAGAGGCGGCAGCCGAAAACAAATGTATTTTTTTCATCATTTTATTAATAAAAAATCTGCAATCTGTGGGGCGGTCGTAAAAGAGTGGTATTGTGGGTGACATCATTTATAGACCATCCCAATAATAAGTAAATTTGTTTGAATTTCCCGCCAAATCTTAAAATCAAAATTTCGACCCGTTACTAAATGAGGGTACGTATAAACGATATACCATTCAAACCGGAATGACTAGGTAAATCTAATGAAGTTGTAGTTACTAGCTCGATCGTGATTAGTTTTTAAATGTAGTTAAAGAAACTTAAATAATTTTTTTTCAATATTAACCGATTGTAATAAATGATACATCATTTTGAAGCCCTTAAAAAACTGAGAAAATGGGTATTTTTGATGTAGGCCTCCGGCCCATACAACAATTTTTAAGCAACATTTAAAAAAAATGTAATGGTTTTAAAAAAAAGTATTGCAAAACGTTGTCGATAAACTGAGCGATATTCCGTTATTTGGAATCTAGTAGTCACTAATGCTTATAGACATTTAGCGGAACTTATCTTTAGAAACCTTCAACTTTCCAGCCATGCAGGTCACAATATAAAATAAGGCCCAGCTTATTAATTAATAATTCAAGCTATATGTATTACTAATGTTTGTTGTAAATGAAATTATTTCTCCAACTTCCGGAGAAACCTCATTTCTCCTTGTCTTTGGCGATCCCAATCCAAAGTGGAAATAAGAGATTTTAAATCCATACCTTGGTATTGATTTTGCCCGTTTGATGTGCGTTCCTATGAAATATTTTAAGTGTTTGGTTTGGGGGGAAATTCAAACACCTCAAATTTCGATAAAACCCCAAACATGCTTTTTTACAGCACAGCTGCCATCACGTGAGGGCTGCCCTGCGAAGCAAAAAGCAAGAAAGTAACGAACAAAAACGATTTAAAAAAAAATTATACTGGTCACCACGAAATATGCACTTACAGTTTTTCCTGTTCGCCGGGGTGAAGTTTAAAAGACTATGGCGAATGGTGGCAGCTTGGTCAGGGCCACCAATACTTTGAATCCGCCATGCCAAACCAACCCAACAGTGGTTGCTCATCTCAATAATCGTCGAGGTGACGCTTGTAGTTGCCAGATAGAAAGAGGAACCAGAGAAGTTCTTGATCTTATATGTAAACATACAGAGGTAGGCCGGTATCCCCATTCCATAGGAAGCACTCCATACTTCTGTCCCTGGCATTAGAAACTATACCACAGATACATATAAAGTACACCCGTCCTCCTTAAGCTCTCAGAACTACCCAGGCCAACTCTCCACCCAGCAACTAAGCCATATCAACGTTCCATCTGCTATTCATTGCCTTTGGTTGGCCCGGGCCCGACTTAGTAGTAACAAGACAGTTAACAGTGCCAAAGCTCCACCAAACCACTAAGCCGGGTTATTTAGCCTATTAGCTATTTATTATTGTTATACAAAGTAGAGGTAATTGTAAGAATCTTGGGTAGTTTGTGAAATTGAGCGATGTAATGAGTCTTAATCTCTATAACTTCATTAAGAACAGCTGGGATCAGCACCTGGATTATTAGATAGAATGCAAAAGTAAAAAAGAAAGCGAAATTCTTGAGGTCGGAAGTCGGAAAATCTGAACCAAAATATTTGAGGAAAATAGTTAAAAATTGAGTATATGAGCACAATAACCCGCCCATGTGGTATGCGACTATTCTGATATGATATACTGTTATATGCTTAGTGTACATCGTACCCAGTAATAATAATTCAGGAAAACACCAAAGTTTATGTATGTATATAACAAATATGTTTCGTTTGTCCTAGCCCAGCGCCAATGCTATCATCAAACGTAACCACGAGGATGCATAGTAATATTAATTATTACATCTAAAGTACCGTACTATTCAAATTCCGATCTCTCAGACCCGTCCACTATTACAGGCCCGTCTCCTGTCATGTAATAAGTGTGTTAAATTGACCCATCTACTATTCAACCTTCGACCTTCCAGACCCGTCTACTATTACAGGCTACAGACCCGTCTACTATTACATGTCCGTCTATTATTACTGGAAATACGGTAAATAACAGTAGCACTGGGATACCCCTACATTTCTGTTTGAGGAAGTTCCTTGTAGGATGTAGGATGTTGAAGGCACAAATTACAAATGTTTGACAAGTATAGTACATGCCCACCAGCCCGTCAGTTTTGGTTTTGCTCTAGTATTGCTGTGTAAAGTATTCCCTTGAACTTCTTTAGTCTTGAACATATTATGACCAAACCATAACCATATAGTATTGCATAGTAAGTTTATACAACTGTTTCTTATGGCTATTTTTAGTTTGAAAGATGTAAACAGTGAAAAGATGGACGGACACGAATTAAAACAAAACCAAGAAGAATAAGATTAACTAATAACTAGACTAACGGTTTCGGCTTCGGCATCAAGAAAGTAAAACGGATATGTACCTTACCTAACATACCGTATATCCTATAATAATGCGTGGGTCTGTAATACTACGCGGGTCTGAGTGGTCTCTGTTTGCATAGTACGCGGGTCTATTTAACATAGGCACTATTAAAATACAGTACGTGGGTCTGTAATGCCAGGCGGGTCTGTAATAATAAGCGGGACTGAGAGGTCCTTTGATTAGTACGCGGGGGGGGGGGTGTACTATTACAAGATATACGGTACATAGTAATAAAAGTCCGGTTTACATTTTACTCTCCAATTCTTTACCGTAGGAAAAGCGTGAAACTTTTTTTCATGTAACATATTGACAGAGCTATATGTTATAATTAGTCCACCATCAAAAGACGGTTTGAATAAAATCGAATTAAATAAATTACAACTCAAAGGCGCACAGATGTTATTAAAATGGAAATGTATGAATTCGTTGTTCTTGATATTATATACCTGTATATACCACAATTGCACTATATTCATTTCTCGATTACGTTTCCTATTGTTTTCTAGCTATGGCTTTGTCCCTCTGAAGATAAAATGTGAGGGTGTACTAGAATTCAGACTATATTATAGAGTTGATAGCCGCCGACCGTTTTGTAAGACTGTCTGTGATTTGAGTTTAAAATATTACTACGTTAAAGTCAAAATCAAACATTCAGTGATGACCTGCCCTGCATCTACTTTATTTTATGAGCCATTACATTTATGGGAACAAAACTTTATAATCGACAGCTATTTTCCAGATAGTGATTGCGACTTATATAGTGATGTAACATTAGGGGAAAATACACATGTAATAAAGTCGACATGTACACATATTTATATATGCACATTCTCCCTATTTGGTCTAGACAATAGTGACCAGTGAAACATTACTTGTGCAACTTTCCATGTGTGTGCATAAGGTATATGGCTGCCGGTAAAATTGGTTCCCTTTGAGTTTACTTCAAGTGCTGTATAATTCTTTTATGATATTTATTGATGGGCTATACATAAAGCTGCTGTTAACAACTTTTGACTTTTCCATATAAACCGATTGACGTCAATGTCAACGTCAACTTAAATACGAATCTATATGTATGTCGACAGCAAATCAGGAGGGGTTTAAATTACATCAGAGTCGGTAGTCGGTTTATTAGTACTAGTATTTTTGCATTACTTTATAATTATTAGCTTAGCGGCAAAAGCATGTGCAGTAATTACATACGTAGGTAGGTAGTTATCATATGTTTGTCAAATCTCCCACCCCAACCCACACACTAGATTAATTTGTCCAAACGAAAGGAAAAATTAAAAATTAAACCCATTGGTTGGTAAAAAATTAAATATAGGGTTTCGCCTACTTTAAATTTTGAATTTCTCTTGCTCCAGAGAAACAAGATTTTAGGTGTTTCTGCCAACCTTGTACAAGACCAAGGAGAAAAAGTCTTTTTTTTTTTATTCTTGTAAAGTAAACTCCCTGCCGATACATAAATTCGGTAATGTAAAGTAAAGCTCGGAGTACAATATTATTAAAGGTAGAGAAAAGCAATAATCCATGCAAGTAATCGATTCTTCTGTGAGTCTGATTGCAGGTTTCCGAACGGGAAATAATACAATAGATCCTGTTTCTGCTTCCCAAGTGACACACTAACACTTTCTTGATTCCTATTCTTCCCGTCTCGCTCTACTAGTACGTATGGTGCCAGTACTGGTACCTATCTAGGTACCGTAAAACTTCTAATAAATCCCGGGTCTTTTTTAGCTCCTGGGTCTCTAATAACTCCCGAGTTTCTGGTTAAGTTTGACATAACTCCCGGGGTCTCTAATAACTCCCGGGTCTCTTATAACTCCAAGGGTCTCTATAGCCTTTCTATGCTATTTTGCTTAATTAAATTCACATTTCTCAAATTACAAGCAGGTCTGTGGCTAAGTTTGACCTAACTCCCGGGTGTCTTTTAACTCCCTGGTCTGTGTCCAAGTTTGACGTAACTCACCCCGGGTGTTATTAGAAGCTTTACGGTACATGATATACAAAACTACAAGTAGGAGTACCATTGCTATTACTTCCTTACGTATGTATGTCCTTACATAAAAGCATATGCACGCGGATTGCGGATGCACTCTGTATTCCCTATATGTAGAATGGAAATCAGTCGGGGTCGGGACGTCGGGATCGGGAGTGCTACTATTAATGCATGAAGGGAAAACGGAGCGGATACGAAAGTCGAATTCGACGGAATGTATTAAATGGGCAATTGAAAACCTGTTTTGCTTTATTGTGCATACACATGTGGGTGATTGAGACCTGTAAAAATAAAAACGTAAATACTGTTACTGTCTGAGCCTGACAAATGGTAAAAAAAAATGTGGCTATTCCTTAATGCATGTAGATTTGTAGACAGAAGATTGTAGATCAAGAATAGAATGAATGTTTTAGTAATTTAGAAATAAAATGTGTACCGACTACAGTACCACAGTCTATGTATATAGCCATGATCACACGTGTGTGTGCACACACAATATATCACATGGAAGTCAAGTGTGGTTCTGACTCAGTGGATGTGTGTGTGTGTGTGTGTGTGTCACCCAAAAATAATGAATTCGGATTCAGGACGCCGCAGTGTCCGGGATATTGGATTGTGTACGAGAAAGAGAAGTAAAAAAGTCATTACAGAAACTTACTCACTTCAGCATGAGTTTCAGTATTTCAGACTTGAGACCAGAGACCAGATCAGACCCAAGGCCTCTCTCTCTCGGTCTCTCTCGAGTTTTCGTCTTTCCTTATAATCATATGGAGTGCATCAAGTATATATATATATATGTATTATCAGCTTGAAGGCATTAATGCCGTTGCTCTATATATGTATTCCAAGTATCCTGCCAAAAAAGTAAAACAATACATATAGCCCGGAGTCAGCTCTGGATTCTAGCAGTACTTAGTTCAGGACATGCCAATCCTTTCTCCTTTGGCTTTCGGTTACTTTGGAAAATGTAACATTAAGTAATTACTCCTCTATACTACCCACTACGACGACGTACTTCCACACTTCTCCACTTCGTCTCACGACCTATTGTTTACAGACACTTTTTTTTCTTCTTTTTCTATGGTTTCCGAATTTAAATAACATGTGCTAACCATTCAAATAAGTGCCAAAAAAGGGATTATCAAATTTACTCTCTGTTTTTGTTTTCGAGACTCTCTCGTGCTCAGATGGTATTATCCAACATCAGTAACCGTAACCAGTAGTAGAAGAAGAGTTGTGTAGAGAGTGGCGAAGTAAAAGTGAATTTCTCTGGCTGGCCGCATCCTCGTGCTTATAGAAGGAGAGGGAGGCTGGTCCGCTATTCAATGTTAAGTATGTATAGGATTCACTATAGGAAGCAAATAGATACAACAAAAATACGAGGAGCTTAATGTCACATGTAGTACAGCTATTATTTTGTATCAAAATGGCTCTCCTTTAGTTTTAGTACCAAATCCAAAATTATGGAATGTCCATGTGTCAGCGTCACTGAAGACAAAGGAAACATTTATTTATTTTAGGCTGTACAATAGAAGCTTAGACACACACACACTCTCACGTCTCTCACACATACGTGTAATATGTTCCCATGATTAACGGGAATAATTTTTGTCTGGGGAAAATAATCGGATTCTCTCAGCTACCACCATTTTGTCACATATTTAACACATGGTTTTTGGAATTCTGAGAATTCCATTTCAACCAAAAAGCAAAGATGCTGTTGACGAGAAATTTTATGCAATGCAATGTAATGTAATGCAATGCAATGCAATGCGGAGGAGAAGAATAATGGTGGAAATTCTCTCGTATATATAAATATAAATGTCATCCTAGCTAATTTTTTCTTCCTACAAAAATATTATAGGCTCATGATGTATGAGAGGTGTATGAGAATGAGAGCCCATCCATGTCTTCCTTCCACTCTCAACAACGTTAGTTTTGCGTTCACTGTTGTTGACGACTATACATGCTCTGTTTACACATCTCAAGTCACATGGAGACGATGAATAAGCTTATATCAGATAGAGTCGACTTTCTTATTTTACAGTTTACACTTACACTGCTTCTGCTCAGAAGGAAAGCTATTTATTTGGTTCTTAAGTGACACGTTCGAACAACTCACAACATACATAATATGTATATGGACTCTGGCTGCACGGAGAGATATTCTCAGCCCGTTAATCCATATCTTAAAACTTAAGACATGCTACTCTGAGATTGAGATTACATATCAATGGATGCATCTCATAAACGTACGTTCCTAGAAAAACTTTTTATATAGTTTCTCAGACTTTATCCATTTATGTATGTTTATACTAAATTATTAGGTTCGTATGGTACATAGTCAGTACAGTGTAATCATATATATGCTGGTCTCATTCTTTTCTTTCTGAATAATACTTGACTATAACTGTTTTTTTCTTCTTTACTTCTATACATATAATGTTATATTATCACTACGTCTACAGCTACTTGCGGTATTCGCAATCCCCCTCCCCCCTCGTGAAAATAATCATAATGAAATCAGCGGACATACCACATATAGCATGAGAATTGTGCAACTGTGATAATGAATAATTTCCACACCACAAATCTATACTACCCATTTAATAATTGGAGTACAAAGGGAAGGAGAAGAAATAATGAAAGAAAAAAATAAAAGAAAATAAAAATACAGACGTGCATGTATATACAAACCTTTGCAGTTTTTTTTTCTCTAGCAGTTCCAGGACCAAGAACCAAGATCCAAGCTCCACTATGTATATTTACATAGTAGTAGACTATCACCATTTAGCTCAACCCAAGGAATAGGTAGGAGGTATATAAAGGAGGTATACAGGTTTGATATTGTTAAGTTACAATTAAAATTGGTTTTGTGTAC
>JAQFZE010000361.1:0-28479 GCA_034695245.1 Dicyrtomina saundersi | reverse complement strand
CCATGTTAAGTTATTGATTTTTTGGCAAAACGGGATAAGTCCACAAATTAAAATTTTTGGAAATGTTCTAAAACATTTAAAAGTCGGCCTATAATTATAAAACTACGTGTAATTACGCTTCGTTAGACGCAGTACATGTAGAAAAAATATGAGTTACAAAAACTCAACCTGTCACCATTTATTCGTTTTTCGTTGTTCCTGTAAAATTTAAAATTTGCTTTGATGGACTTATCCCGTTTTGCCAAAAAACTCTTCAAATACAGAATGAGGCGCGCAGTAGTCATATAAATTTATAGGAACAATATATTACATGTATTTATAATGATGATTTGTTACGTGACGCATTTCAAAGTTTTTTATTCAATTTAGCCAAAAATATATTGATTGATTTACATTTCCTCCAAATCTGATGATATAATGATTGCTTAAATAATACTATGTAACATAAGTTTCATCTAAAAGTACCAGGCAAGTTTGTCATACACTGTCCTTGTCCCCCTGTGGCTATTTGAAATATATATAGCTTTAAATAAAAATTAATTTTATGAATTTATTATGGTTTCTCATGGACTAAAAAAATAGGTCCCGTGGAGAGGTTCCTCCGGCTCCAATCCCTCAAGCTACTCGTCCTCAAGTAATCAAACCAACTCTACTGGAAATTCAACAAATTCAACAAATAATTCAACATCGAGTGTGATGTCAAAGTACACAAGTGGAAACTCTTCCTCGTCATCCAAAACGGACTCAACAGCTCAAAAACTAAAGGTATGCAATTAATATATCAATAATCTTTAACATGTCATCAATACCCAACAAGGCCCAATGATCCTATACCGATGACATTATTTATGGACGATCCCTAAATACGCATTCTGTAAGACTGAAGCCTGCTTTATAACTTCTGATTTTTCCAAAATTTTACGACAGTGATTTTTATAAATAGCAGTAGCGTAGGTTAGGAGAGGATACGACTCTAAAAGATAACAGTAACAGTAGTAAATTAAATGTTTTGGTTAAAAAAAAATATTTAGGTAAAGCGTGGTTTTCAGTGCTCGAAATTTATACAAGAATTTCATGTCTGGTGGAGCTCAATAATAAATATTATCAAAAACTAAAGCAAAGATATGATGTGCATTACACTAATGTTAACAAATTTAAATGAGGTGTACAAAATCAGTGTAAGCGTGGATTTTACGGTACTAACGATAAGAGCTCAAAAACAGAAATTAGGATCAGACCATAGCTAAATGCTTAAACGTTAGGGAAAGGGGCGCATAAGCAGAAATAAGAAAACGTTTGTTATGGACTTATGTGGATGTTCTTGAATGGAAAATGTAAACGAAAAGCTTGAAACTCCGAGTTCGAAAAGACTTCAACGTATGGCGTTCGTCATCGCCTATTAGGTTTTGCGGCAGTCTTTGTTTTATCTGTTTAGTCCTATCGAGTTGTTGCAAACCATTACCATACCCCAACATGCGAGAGAAAATAAGCAGAAGTAAGTTAGGTATATTATACAGCTCATTTTCTCATGCATTCATATTCCATAATGTGCAATTGTTGGTTTAAAAACAGATACTGCTTTCTTTTAAATTGCAACAATGATAATAACTGCCAAATGAGAACATTTTAAACTGCTAATGATAATGATCCGCAATAACGTCTTATTGAGGTTGCGGTAAAATTGTAAGACAAAAAACTTATTTAAGGAAAAAAACATTAATGCGTTTTACTTATTGTTAGCGTGTATATATCATTTTTTGACCCTAGAACCACAAGTATATGAAAGATAGAGAGAACTAAATTAGAATATTTTTATTGCTTGGACCAAAAAATTAAAATTTATTCGTTAGTAGGATTTGCGTGGTCTGAACCAGAAAGCTAGTTAGGTACTTAAATTTAATAAATTAGCTTTTCTCCTAATAATAAATACATCCACAATATAAAGTGTAATAGCCAGGCACGGATATAACGCGGCCAGCGCAGGTAGCCCCCGCTGACTGAATTTTCCAAAATGTAAATGGAACATTTTGCATTTTTCACAAATATGTAAATAGAATATTTTGACTTTTCAAAACATGTAGGTACCTAATTAAATTTTTTTGCACATTTTAAAAACATGTAAATAAAATATTTAACACTCTTTAAAAACCATGTAAATAGACCATTTTGCAATTTTCAAAATAAAGTAAATAGAGCATTTCAAACTTTTCTAAAACATGTAAATACAACATTTTTGTTTACCAAAGGAAACTATGAATAAAATAAAAATGGTGGTTTTTGTATGGAAACAAATTGCTCCCTAAAATCAATTCCTTCGTCCGGCCCTGATAATAGCACATCATCTTTGCCCTAGCCTCTTGTACACTAAAGTATGTTTGAAAAAGCACGGAAGTAATACGTTTTAAGAATCTTGTAAATTGTGTATTTGCTTTACGCAGCGCTCAAATCTTCCCCGAATCTGTCTGGGTCTCGGCTTTGTGTTTCTGAAAAGTTCCAAATGTATCAAGGTTCTTTTTTTTAATGCGTAGTGTATTTGTAAAAAAAACATTCGTGCAAACCATGAATTTGCAGATTTTCTAGAACTTTCAAACAAACCACAGACAGGTCTGCGATACAAATTTAATGTAAAGCACTGCTACTGATGTTGATGTTATATCGTTGTCTTTACCATATTATAAGATCTATATAGCACCTCTTGAATAATAAGTTTCAATAAGCTAAACACAGTCTAAACAGAGTTTGGAAATTTAGTGTGTGTGTCTGTGTGTGTGAATGTTCTCTTTGACTTATTGTAACTGCGTATCTTCTTAAAAAAGGAAAGTTGGTCATGTTTGTTTGGTTTAACTTTTCTCTTCTTTTTTTTCCGTACAGGAGTCAAGCTACTCAACATCCAACACATCGAACACTGGATCTCTTGCAACAGCTTCAGCCCTGTCTCGTTTTTCTTCATCTCGGTCATCGCTAGGATCATCCACGGAAAGGTCTAATTTATTGAATGGAACAAACACCGTGTCCAGCTCCTCAGGAGCTTCCTCTGGCACGAACTCATCTTCTTCAGCTAAGACTAAAAGAGAAAACAGTTTCAATGCCTCCTCATCTTTATCACGGGAGAAAAGTGGTTTGTCAAGTACAGCCACGGCGATGCTGGATAAATTGAATGCAATGAGCTCTGCTACATCCAGTTTATCTTCCGGGGGCACTTCAGCATCCAGAGAGAGAGACAAAAGAGAGGGCTCAGCTTCGTCCAGTATTGCATCCCGGAGAGAAAAGAGTGGACTGGGATCATCCAGTTCGACGACATCGTCCAGTTCGATGAAGCGAGAGAAAAGTAATGTAGGCTCCAACTCGTCAGCCTCCTCCACCTCCTCAACTTTCACGAGAGAGAAAAGTGGCGGTGGCCTATCCTCAGCAGCATCTGCCAGACTCACAAATATTATCAACAATAATTTGAGTAATTCATCCAAACTACTGTCCTCCTACCCGTCTAATAACGAGTCTTCATCTTCAACGAGTACGAGTGGAACCTCAACCTCAGCCGCCTCAACTTCATCCTACCGTCCATCATCATATTTAAGAAGTGGCAGTGATGGCATCCCCGGCTCACGTTCCTCCCAAACCTCAGCCGCAGCAGACTTACTCTCTTCGAAAATTTCATCTCTTGTCCTTGATGATCATCACGGGAAGAAGACGGGTTTGAATTTAAATTTGTCTGCCATGGGGAGCGGACTATCTTCTTCTGGAAATGTAAATAGTACGACAAGTGGAAACAATAATACTGCACCCAGTGCACCTGGACTCGGCTATAGGTTATACACTGCAAAAAATGTGAAGGAATCCTATGCAGCAAATAATCCAGGATCAGGAACGGTGGAGTCCAGCTCATCAAGTAAACCAATTGGAGCAAATACGGCTGCGATGACCAGTTCTTTACGGACAACAGCACGATTTGGCTTGAGGAGCGGAACCTCCCATGCCCTGTACAATTCATCTCTCCCCTCCAAAGTGAGCGCTGTCCCTCTGACTGAGGACGTGAAGCCAGGACTGTTGTCCTCGAGACAGGAAGCAAGCAAGAGTAGAAACAATGGGGAGTCCGTCACCTGGATGAGTCGAGGCACTTCCCCAAGTCCACCAAACTCCACCGACAATTTGACTGCTGCCAAGACTAAATCAGAAATATCTATGGATCGAGTCCCGTCCATTAACCCGAATCATGACATCACCATTGTCGTCAAGAATAAAGAAGTTCAGACGGATGAGAAGTTGTCCGCCTCTCCTCCAACACTTCATAAATATATATCCTCCATTCCCAGACCATCCACCACATACTACAGCCCTTTTAATACTGCCATGAGTCGTTTCTCCTCAAATTCAAATAAGCAGCAGCAAGGGAGTTACAGTGGCGGTTCATCGAGCGAATTAAATCTACCAAATAGTAACGACTCTAAATTACCTTCGTCGTCAAATAATAGTAACAATAATTTAAATTCAACGGGATCCACCACATCGGGAAGTACGAGTAGTTCAAACAGAGCATCGCCCCACGGTTCAAATGCTACAAACACAAGTCCACATGCTAGCAGCCCGAGTCGTAAAGTATATGAGAATTTAGCCACTAACAAATCACCAGGATCGCCAAACAATCCTAGTAGTATCATCCTCGCTCTTCCCAATAAGGAATTTCGCAAATCCGCACTTAATGTCGGACTGGAGAGTCGAGAGGCTGAGGAGGAGTTTAATAAAAAACAGGAAGAGCTTCGGATTCTGAATAAAGGTCCACAAAATCCAGTTGTCTCTCCCACTGGAGCTGGTGGTCTTGGGATTGGAGGGCTAGGAGGCTCAAAACGTGATCTTGCCAGGAGACCACCAACAGATCCGAATAAGACGAGTCTCCTCCTGAGTAATAATCCCCAGAGTAGATCCATGACTAAACTCCCAGGCTCGACAGGGCTTCAGAAGAGCACATCCATCAATGCGAATGCTCTGAGTAAAATTAAATCAGGGAAGAATATAATTCCAATCAGGAAAAATAGTACGAGTAGCTGTAGTGAGTCCGAGTCGAGTAGCTCAATGTCTTCCTCCTCAGTGAGCGGAAGTGGAAGCGGCGCGAGCAGTGCCGGTCGAAATCCTAAGAAAACAACAATGAATTTCAAAAATGGTAATGGGAATGGTAATTTGGACAAACAAGTACAGAGCCGGAGGGGAAGTGTGACAAGTACAAGTTGCTCCTCCGCAGCCAGTAGCCGAAGTAGTAGTGCGGAGAGGAGTCGGTGTAATAGTTACAGTAAAACAAGTCCTGGAGCTCCCCTCTCTTCTCGACAAGTCAACAACAATGATCCATCAACCTCCACGACGACGACGTCGTCATCCGCTCCTCCGGCTATCCACGGCGAGAATAGTCTCAATAATACAAATGGTAATGATCCCAGCGGAATGATGGGACCACAACATCCAGGAGATGAAGGACCCAAACAAACATCATTTCTACTCCGAGCCCTCGCATCAGCTGGGGAGAAACTTGCCTGGGTCCGGCGATGTGAGTCAGGGGAAATCCCATGGTGGATGGCATCAAATACAAATATCCCGGGTATGGTCTCTCGAAATCCGAGCAGTGCCGCACTCCTCACCAAAAGTCCTACAACTAAACAAATCCCTATTCAAGAAGAAACAGATCACGTTATTGACTGTCAGTCCGACTCGGATGATAATTGCGATGACTCCGATGCGGAGACTAATCAATTTCATTTACAAACGAATCACTCAATACTCCACTCAAAGTCTAATATAACTATGGGGAGCGTGCCATTAGGAGAGCGGACGAGTCCAGACGGAACTGAGATCACATCCAGTCCAAATAGTCCTAAAACAACACTGAGCAGCTTCAAGGACAAGTCACTTCAAAATAATAAATTATTCATTAGTAATATGACGAATATTGATGACATTCTTGGGACATTCGCTCCACCACCGGTGTCAACCCCAGTTAAAGTCATCACGCCCATGGACTCCTTTCCTCCTGCTGGCGCGGCGGACATAGTCCAAGCCTTCAGTCAAAATGAAATCGACAAAGGCTCCTCGGATGAATCTAGCGATGATGAACAGCAGAATGAGGATGATGAATCCGACGATGGATCCACAGGAACGTCCAGCAGTTTTGAAGAAGTTGATCCCAGTTTAATCACAGTCGCTAGTCTTCCAATTCCAGTTGCTTCCACACTTCAGAAATGCCCATCCAATCAGTTCGCAAGGTAAGAATTTGACAATGATTTTTATGAATTTACAATTTATTTTTACTAAAAGTACTGTAAATGGCCGAATAAGGAGCCGGACTCAAATAAGCGCCTGGGAACTTATTTGTTCATTTACGGTACATGCCTTCGTACAGTGACGGATCTAGAAATATATTCCACAGCTGATTGATGCTGTGCATTAAATGGTAAAATTTCAAAACTTGATTACTGGCGTAAAATATTCCTGCTGAGCTGATATGACGATGACATGTGACCGGAAGCGTGGTAGCTAAAATTGTGAATTCCATTGCATCTATTGCATTTATAATAAATTTAAAAGTAGTACAGCACAGTTCCGTATATGCAGCTTTCATATTGACACGGTACTTTTCCGCTTTTCATCCCATTATTGAGTCTAATAAGAAGCAAAGTCTACCCATGTATCATCCCGTATTATTTATTATTGGTATTATTACGTCCTATTGTGTGCTTATGCAATAAATATAGTTGCTCCATACGTGACACTCGGTGCATTTCTGATAGGTAAACAGAGCTGAATCTCTGTGACTCTCTGAATCTCGACGACGACAACAATAAAACGATTGTGTATTGTGTAGGAGCCACACATTACATACACTCAATAACACACGTACGGGAAATAAAATTCTTAAACTAAGAATGAATTGAATACACTGAATTCCAGCTTCCAGCAGAGGTATTCCGTCTCGACCTCGGCTTTAAAACGGCAGCAGTTGGTCGGTGTGTATACCTCTCGGCTCTCGGTCTCGGTCTCGGTATTTCACATTTTCATTGTCCCACATAACTGCGACAACATAAGTATATATAGGATGCATTGGACAAAGGTGTTTGTTGGTGTCATAAATTCTTGATCACTCCACGCTCGACTATTTTAACGTGTCTAAAAACTCATCTAAATCAATGAGAAATTGTCATTTCTTAGTGCTTTCGGATGTTCTCCTGGTGACTCGCTTCACGGTTTGCATAAAACGTACGGATTTGAACGACTCCAAATCTAAACAAACGTTAAATATAAGTACAGAGATTAAACGCATGTACCACAAGGATAAGTACCACTGACTGTGTACTTTATACATATTTTTACTTTTTATTATGTCTTTTATAACTGATCTTACCAGTTAACTACCTTAATATAGTCTTAAATTATAGTACAGTATCTATGGAGCTTACTAAACTGATTCTGATTGTAAGACTACTAACTTCGAGTTGGTGAAGCTGAACTGACTGGGCTGACCTTGTGGTTGTGGTACAGTGTCATTTTGTAAGTGGAGATAGGGTCCTTACATATGATGAGTTGTTTGGCAAATCGGGATAAGTCCGTTTCTTTTTTTAAATGAGATTATTAAATTTGTGTTGCATGTACTATTCAACTGGTGTATTACTGTGTTGAATGGTAAAGGACAAAGCTCAACCCAAGTAATTTTTTAAAATAGCCAAAATTTCGTTTGTCGTGTGTCAAAATTGGGCAAGTCCACCTAAAACATGCATTTCTGATTTAAATTTGGTTTTGAGTGTTTTCGTAGTTTGTAGAAGAAGTTTGTAAATTGTTTTATGCAAGAAAAAATTTTAAAGTTAAAAAGTTTGGTGTCACTCAAAGCGATTAAAATTTCATCTCACGGACTTTTTCCTCCATGTTAAGTTATGCATTTTGAGGCAAAACGGAAAAAGCCCATAAATTAAAACTTTTGAAAATTTTCTAAAAAATTCCAGAGTCGGTCTAGATTTTTGAAACTACTTGTAATAAGGCTTCGTTAGTTACAGACCCTGTAGAAAACAATTGAGTTCAAACAAATATTCCTGTCAACTTTTATTCATTATTCGATGCTGCTGTAAAAATTTGCTTTGATGGACTTGCCCCGCTTTGCCAAGAAACTCTTCTTATACAGAGAGATAGAGAGGATTATATAGAGTTATATGGTTTGTGATTATGTTGAGAATAATAAACCAGGAGGAAATTACTGGAGAAAATAAAATATTATATGTTACATTTTATTGGATATTATTCTCACTTTGATCGGATGAAGTACCTACTTGTAGGATTTTACGTCTACAGCCACTTGTGCACTTGTGTGTATCTGTAAATGCAATAGGAACTACTAGTAAAAAGGAATATAAGGAAGCCGTATGCCCTTGCATATTTAAACATCACATGATGGGGATGGAGACGCAGACAATATTTATTACTGTAACTATTATACAGATGATTCCATTAAGTTGTGCACTTGAATAGAAAGGACATGAGTTTTAGCTCACAATATGTCAACTCCAACCTCCAACTTTATGTATTTTCCTTTGGATTAAAAGCTCACTGTATAGTATATGTAGTTAGATCAGATCTCACTCCGTATAGTTTGTGTATAGTAAGTTGCATCTCGTCGCCCCTTCATGAATCCTTTTCCCTTTCAATCTTTGAGTTCACACACACACAATCCCAACAAAGTCAAGGAAGCAAAGGGAGCTCTAAAGGTCACGGAGTAAAAAAGTAACCACATCGGACAAAAGTGAACCAGGAGAAAGGATTTCCCTTAAAGACTCCTTATTTATTAGTAACTCATAACTCAGGGTATGAAATGGGGGATTACTGCCATGAAAACTACAAAGCATATTTGAACATTATTATTACGTGTGTTTGTACTACGCAGATTGTGTAACTTTCTTAAAATACATCTTCTTAATTCTCTTCGCTTCCTACTACCCACATATAGTAGGTTACCTACCTACGTTAATCGCGTCATCAATAGTTTGTGTAGGGTTTTTGTAATAGTAACGCAAACTATTTCGTTATTGAAAAAGCAATACCTTCCATCGAAACTACGTAATTGTCACAACTATTCCGAATCCAAAGGACCCAGCTATACTTGTTACGTTAGATTCCTTGTGGGAAATATCAAATTTAAAATATTTTCAGCAACACAAAGTTGAAAGTTTAGAGATAATAAATTCCACTTGTAGATTTTTGAATTTAACAAAAACTTGTGTAGTAGCTGAAATTTCTTCTTCAGTGATCGGCCACATGCATCTGCATTGCCAGGGCCGGATAATGCGGCAAGCGCAGGCAGCCCCCGCTGCTTCAATTTTCTCAAAACATGTAAATGGAACATTTTAAGGTTTTCAAGAATATGTAAACATAATATTTTGACTTTTCAAAAACATTCAAAATAAAATTTGTTGTACATGTCAAAAACATGGAAATAAAACATTCATCACTTTTCTCAAAACATGGAAATAGAACAGTTTGCGTTTTTCTGAATCAAGTAAAAAGAATATTTTACACTTTTTTCTAAAACATGTAAATACAACATCTTTCTGTACCAAAGAAAACCATCAATAAAATCAAAATGGAGATTTTTGTATGGAAACAAGTTCCTGCCTAAAAGCAATTCCTTCGTCCGGCCCTGTGCATTGAATCGGTAGCGGAGGTGTATAGGTGTATTTATATATTTTAATGCATTTACCAATATCTAATAGTGCAGTGGGTAATATTTGTATCCTTTGCAAAGTAGTACGTACTTTGGTACTTTGGTAGGAAGCTAAAATATCAAATGTAGCATTAGAATAGGTAGGTACCTATTTATTTATTGTATTTATTGTTGATGGGGAAAGGATATAATACAGGGTGGGCCATTTATTACGAAGGATTCTAACATGCCATAAATTCTAAGTTTATCATTCGATTTTAATAAAAAATATACCAAAATAAAGACAATTTCTGGGAGATTTGTTTGACACTTCATTCATTAAAATCGGTTAGGAATAAGTTACAAAATGGCCTAACTAACAAAAATCACAGTTTTTAGGTTTTTTGGTCAATCCTAAAATTGTTTTGTAACAACTTTCAATTAAAATTAAAGCGTAAAAAAATGCAGACTAGAAACATTGGATTTCAAATATCCAAACAGAAAAAAACCTGGCAAAAATTTTAAAATTTAAAAATTGAAAAATTTTCAAAATTTTCAAATTTTCAAAATTTTCAAAATTTTCAAATTTTCAAAATTTATAAAATTTTTCAATTTTAAAATGTTTGCCAGGTTTTTTTCTGTTTGGATATTTGAAATCCAATGTTTCTAGTCTGCATTCTTTTAGGCTTAAATTTTAATTGAAAGTTGTTACAAAACAATTTTAGGATTGACCAAAAAACCTAAAAACTGTGATTTTTGTTAGTTAGGCCATTTTGTAACTTATTCCTAACCGATTTTAATGAATGAAGTGTCAAACAAATCTCCCAGAAATTGTCTTTATTTTGGTATATTTTTTATTAAAATCGAATGCTAAACTTAGAATTTATGGCATGTTAGAATCCTTCGTAATAAATGGCCCACCCTGTATATAGGGACAAGAAATGAGAAAGGAATAGGAACCCTCTCTCGCTATGTTTCATTCAGCCAGTCAGTCACTTCCATGTTGTATTGTATAATTCTGCTGGATCTTTATAATATGTGACTACACGAGACTCCGACATCATCATCTAACTTCATCTACATCTATAATAATATACAGTATAATACAGTGCCTCATAATACACATGTACTACTGACTCCTCCGTATCTATTTACTCCACTCCAACGACCACACTGTATACTAGTAAAGTGGTGGTTGCTTTCAATTAGACGGTTGAATTTTTTGGTCTCTATTTGATTTGACTATTTGACACTCTCCAATTCAAGTCTGAATGGATAAAATACTTTTGACGTCCTTCTCGGTCTTTAGTTGTTACTCATATTTCAGCTGATGACGAACTATGAAGAGAGAAACAGTTTTTAAGTGTGTAAAATAGACAAAGTTTTATAGTTGACCACAAAACTAATTCGTTTTTATTACATATTTTTATATAGTATCTCTCCGTGCCCTTCAGTTTCTATTTTCAAAGCAAATCGGAGTGTATATTACATAGTTATTGCAATTTACATGTTAATTCCAATTTCTTAAAAAGAATTCTTTTTTTTTTCAAGCTTTTTTATTTTAAAAATTTCCCGTCTACACGCTACAATAGGATTTTTTAAAAAGCCACCAGTTACCATTATCTTCGTACCTATATCTACGTAAGTAGTTTCGAAAATTATGGTGAAAAAGTTGAAATTTTTAAGTATCGCCAAAACTATAGATAATTATGCATGGGACAGGATTTAATTGAACAAGTGAAACTAGGTCAAGCCTAAGGTTCTGGTCCCGCCGTCGAAAAGTGTAAGAAGCTTCCCATGCTCATCATCTCTCTTAAGTATGGGTAACTTTCGTCGAGTGTGACTGTAGGATTTGTGGATTTTTTTTTCTCATGTGTCTCATTATTATAGAGCCCTTTGACGCACTGTGAAACGGGAACTACGTACTACTTCTGTACTCCTAGTATAATACGAACTTTCTGAAGTGAAACAATGGATAATTTTAGTGGATTTATTGACTGTCTCAAAAAACTATTGACGCATTGCAAATTTCATCTCAAGAACGAGTAACCAGGAGACGAGATTACGCAAGATTTCCAAGCGTTCTGTCTCATTTGATTTATGTGAGGGTTACAGTTGATTTTATGACTTTATAGTGCCGTGCCGTGCCGTGTCTTGTCTGCATTGTGTTGTTCTCTTCTACTTATATTTTAGACATTCACCGGATTATGGATTGTGTGAACTGTGAGTCCCTTTGCCCTTTCTTTTTGGGAGCACATTTTGGTACATGTAGATTATTCAGCGGCGAAGAAACGTTATGTGTTGAGACAAGAGAGAGAGAGAATGAGACAGGCATAAAATAGGTAATTAGTAATGACGGACGATGGACGGCGTAGTTGTCTACATTATTCGTATATTACGCTGTGGTATCCGGCTATGGCTTTGGTCCTGGTCCTGGTCCTGATTCAGGTTCTGGAGTAGTGCCGAAAACTTTAAGAAGTTAACTTTAAAAAAAAACTAACATTCGAAAAAGTAAAGTAGTTCATAAAGTTTGTTATTCTGTTCGGTGTTCGTGAAATAAAAACAAAGGAAAATAAGAAGGGAGACACGGGGAAAAAAACGGGGAAGAAAAGGAGTACACAGAGAGTTAAAAGACTTGCCGCGGCCGCGGTCGTTCCGTC
Organism: Dicyrtomina saundersi; assembly: GCA_034695245.1. Taxonomy (NCBI): domain Eukaryota; kingdom Metazoa; phylum Arthropoda; class Collembola; order Symphypleona; family Dicyrtomidae; genus Dicyrtomina; species Dicyrtomina saundersi. The sequence goes on along the minus strand of JAQFZE010000361.1, from coordinate 16,155 downwards.
TGTCTGCGTATAGTTCTGTAAAATTCGCTCGAAAATAATTATTTGATATTTTTTTGAAATTGAGCAATTCCCAATACATGACCGAGACTGTATATCTGTAGCTCCATCCATATATACAATCTACAATCAGCATTTATACACGTAATTACATGGAATGTATATCCGTTTGTGAAAAGGGGTGAAAAGTTAAAGCCCAGAACTCATTTGGAACTCATATTGTTTTCACTATTCATCATCAGCATCTTCTCACCAGCACCAGTGCCAGCCAACAGCCAGTCAGTCGTCAGTCAGTCAATCCACAATCTTCAAGAACAAGGCGAAGGCAACGGGGCGAACTGGGCCATGCGAAACTACTGTAAACAAAATACTACAGACTACAGTACACTGACATTTTCTGTTCTTCTTCTTGAGCCCATCCTACACTCCTATCACTAGAACAACATCATCATTTCTTCTATTTAAACCGAAAAGACCAAGACGAAAAGCGACGATGACATATGTATTATTTTTCTGAGCACCTGTCTCTCTTTGTATTTGGATTTGGTTGTTGGCGTGGTTTTGGTTTTGGGTTTTGAGTTTTGGTTTTGGTTTTGGGCTTTGGTTCCTCGATTTCCTAATTTTTTTTATATCCTGGACGAGAAAGACAGTGACATGGTTCCGTATTCCGTATCCGCGTAGGTACTTACAGATATAGATAGAAGTACAGAACTCGACGTCGACAACATCCCCCATCATGCCATGGTACGATAGCTCATAAATACCATTCCATTATGTAAGTAATTGTAGGTGTATTTTGTAGTAGATTATTTGTGTACACAAAGTAAACCCACATTTTTAGATACGTACGTATCAGTTTGTGGGTAGGTACATGTATTTTGTTGTTCATCTTCCGAGTAAAAAGTTCTTCCTTCTGAATTCTGAAGGATCTGCTGATCTGATGAGAAGAAGGAAAGAGTGTGTGTGTGTGAGATAGATGATAGTTTTGGCCCTTTTGGTTTTAAAAATAACTCTTTCGAGTCATTTACATTTACATCCGATCCTTCCATTTCCTGAATGAACGAGTGCAGAAACATCCCCACGTTCTTCAACATTAACTATACATACAGTAGATGCGCTCTGTGATTACGAGCACTGTAAGGATGAGGTTTTTTACACGTATTGTCTCATATGTATATTATCAGTGAGTTTTTAAGAGCGTGTTCCTTACGGAAATCTCTGATATTACCACTTACTTTTGTTTATATTATTATTCCAACTTTCTGTGCTTGTACTCACAGAAAGCTGGAAATGAGATTAGAGACTCTCACTCCGACTCCAGTCGTCGCGAGATTCAAAATCCAAAGTGGACAAATTGTTACATAAAACAGATGATATTATTATCAGAGATAGATGCTTGCGGAACTCCTATGCGGGAGCAGATATACAAACTTCTTTACTTTGTTGTTTTTTATTGCAATTGCACTGTACTACACTTTTTGAAATTGCCTGCACAACTGTCGCTGAGCGCCGACTGGAAAATGAAAAGGATCCCGGTGTATTTATATATTCATGTATTTTTTTCCATTTAACTGATATCCCCACAATTCAGAAATTCAGAGTCCTTGCCTTATAGTTGCGTAGCTACACGCATAATTCCTATATAATTTACAATATGCAGTTTTTGGTGGGATTGAGCCGACCTTTTAAAAATACTCGACATGACTATACTGTGACTGTGAGAAAACATATTTAATTCTACAAATAAGCAAAACTATCTACATACAGATAGTAGGTATGTGCATACATATACGTAAACTAACGATAAATTAAGCGCAGTCTACAGAATGCACATAGAAGAGTTCATCACTAGTCACTAGGAAAGTAAATCAGCATCCGTTGTTGGCGTTACAATTATGCAATGTACCATAACGATAAAATAGCAATCGCATGTACTACAGTACAGGGAGGTATATAGGTATATGGTATATAGGTATATATCATGGCATGGAAACATTAATGTATATATACTACACGAAGAAGGTGGAGTGACTACCACATATTTTCTCAGACGAATCTCTCGTATGGAAAAATAACTGGAAAAAAAAATATTCAAGTTGAAAAGTAAAATATATAAAAAAAATAGAAATAGTATGAATATAGAAAAGTTTTTAGAAGTAAAAATGCCAACTTTTTGTGTAGGTACGTATATATATATATGTGTCTATTTTGTTGTTTTTTTCAGTTCAAGCTCTTCCGGGGCGCTCCTCCAACCTCCAATCTCCTCCGCTCTAAATGAATGCACTGAAGGAATGAGTAGTAGTAGTCAGACTGCCTGTAGTAGTGCAACCACTTCCGGCGGTTTAATTCCTCAGAGTCAACGAGATAAGGTATGTTGATTAAAACTAATCGTTCCTCCATAACTACTTATACAGATATATCTGATATAGACAGATGCAGTGCATCCACATCCATAATGATGCAAAACATAAGGTCATTGTAATTCTCCCGGTTGCACATTACATACCTATTGCCTACTCAATGCTTCATCTCTACTTGAGATCAAGATTCTGGTGAAAAAATACTTTATGTTTCATTTCCCTCCGCGTCAACGTCAACATTCAGCATAATAATATGGGTATACAATGTAAACAGAACTCAGTATCGACATTGTGTTTGTATCGTCTATGATGGGATGCTATGATACGATACGATATAATGGGATTATAATCCCACAGAGCAGCAACACAGTACAGGAGAGTAATAACAGGAATTTAATATATGGACTACTATAAATGCAGTAATACACGCCAAGTTCCTGTACACTGTAGACTCAAGATATCTTGAAGACATCTGTGAAGACGCAGTTGTGAGCTGTGTCCATATCCATACCTATAGGTATACCTAATAATATTGAGTATTGAGTGAGTGGTATGCTACCAACTTTAACTTTAGGGCTCATCCAAGTTTTGTTGCGTCATTCCTCCTGGAAATGTTTATTGTTTCAGCAGGTGCATCGTTAACCGGATAAATAAACAAAGGTTGGAGGGAGACACACACACAAAAAATGATGTTCTATCAGTGAACATCTATGTAGATGGAGATGGACACCGTGTTAATATTTATAAAATAATAATCTCTTGTCCCATGGCCCATCATAGCCCATCATCGTTTTCATTATGAATTGATGGCTATTGACTCAGGATCAGGACTTTGGGGGTTGAGTGCCCAGTGTTGAAATATGAAATACTGATATCTGTATTTATAGTGAATATGAAATAGGTTATTAGTTAGGTACAATGTGGTGTACATACTGAATGTGACAAATGGGCAGCCTTCTAAAATTAAAATTAAGTGATGTTTAAAACAAGTGACTTGGACGAATATATATGAGAATTATTGATGTTTCCAACTTCAAGTTTTCACCCCTGTAAAGCACCTGTAATCAATTCAGTTTTTAAAGTTTTATATATACTCCTAAATATAAAGTACCTAGATATGCACTCAAGGTTGTAATTTTAATGACAGGTTCAGCAGAGTATTTTTTTCTTCTTGCTCTTATTCCGTGAGGAGGGTCAATTTTTCACTCTGACTGAGCCTCTCAGCATTTTCATCCTCCTCCTCAAAAAAAAACCATTTCCCATGGCACTATATTTTTCTTTGAAATTTATTTACTAGCTCATCTAAAGTACCTACCTTACATTTACTCTATTGATCAAACTATATAATAACTGTTTCAAGTTTCATGTTTGATTACGCGGACACTGCGACTCCCACTCCAATAAAGTTGAGAGCGTGAAAAAGATTATGTTGAGTGAGAGCATTTTGTAGATTTGCTATAGGTCAGGATGCTTATTTACTATATTACGAATTACGAATGTGCTGTCGCGCTCAGGCATTTTGTCCATTTTAAACTCACTAGTTAGTTTTTTGATCTTGGTCAGTCTCTTTCGCAGCAGCAAAGGAAGTCTTGGGAAAAAACCAGGACCATCACCAAAGACTTACCAAAACCAAAACCAAAGCAGAGCTGCCTTCGAGAGGCACAAGTACAAGATCGTAATTCGTAATTTGTAATTGTACACCTTCACATCCAAGAAACTTCCAGTCGAAATCGAAATGATGTAGTTCAACATAGCAGTCAGCTCAGTGGATGTATTCCAAATAAATTGTTTTCTGTACCCCAGGACCAGGAAGGTATATAATTATATGTACACAGAGAGGTAGGGACCTCGGTAAAGTTAGTATTGTGTGTGTATGTGTATGTAGAGTGTGATAATAATATAAGAATAGGAGGTATAATGACGGGAGGGTTCGAAAGGGCTGAGAGGTCCAATCTATTTGTGTATTCTTCCTACGACTCCATCATATTTTGTGCTTGTGCAATAGAAATAGAGGCAACTATATGTGAGTTGGTTCGGTGCTCAAGATGATATGTATGAGAGGAAAGATTTTATGACGGGTTAAATTTGTATATTTTATGACATAACGTCTAGAGCACCTCATTACAAATCCTATACAACTATCCACCTACCCCACCACCACCAAAGCACTGCACTGTACTGGCTTGGATTAGTGTTAGTATTAAAGTATAGCAAAGGAAAATCGTAGCGATGCGATGCCCATCCAGTCCATACTTTTGAGTTTGAGAAACAGCAGCAAAGCATCCACAAACTACACATAATACAGAATGAAATAGGCCTAGAAATGAAAATTTATTTTGACACCCATCACATTTGTCAGTTATTCTTTTTCAATAATCCATGCTAAAATAATTAAAAAATATAATTTGGAGCCATTCTCTCCTACCTCTCCCGTATGTACAAAAGCAGGTAATTGAATCTCTATCGAGCTATAATTATACTATAGTGCACCAAACTACGTGGGTGTACTACATATGTATATTAATATTGCCTACCTAGACATGTGGGATACATGCCGTCTGACTGACACCGAAACAGATTATTTTTGCATCCAAATCCAATAGGGCAATGGGCAATAGTACTGGTGCAGTGCTGGTAATAGCAGGTTATTTACACCTTGTTTACTTAACCCTACTTCCCTTTGAATATGTACCTGTCTACATATTTAACTGCCTTCCTACACCAACTTCCAACTGAATACTAGACTAGGTATTTCTATTTCTATTCCCATGGGAAATTTATGATCACAAGAAAATAATTTTAGATTTTAGGTTTTGGATTTATAGATTTAGATTTTTGTACACTGCACCGTGTAGCTCGCGTATCCAGTATCCAGTCAAGCAAGAAGTCAGAATGCAAGAAGAATTACGAGACAAGTACTAGTAAAAAAAACTGTTTTGTTTTTAATTTATTGATTTTTATCTAGCATTCGACATTCTGTCAGTCTTACTGGCAGAAATGATGAATATGCAATCTAATTGTGACAGTAGGCAACACACTATGGCTGGGAACTGGGAGAGAAGCAGCGAAAAGCATGCAGAGTTTATTATTTATTACGGAGTATATAGGCAAAGTGGCAAAGGACATTTTTGACAAAAAACTCATTAGCAAGTTAACTGCATGTAGGTAGATAGTAAATAGTAAATATTGTAATAATTTTAAAAGCATTGTCTCATATGCCATGACATATACAGATAGTTTTACATGAATGATGCAGCTGAATTTAAATAGTTTCCTGACCATCAGGAGTTGGTTCGTTTACATGCACAAATATATATAATGATTACACCTGGAAATTCCTGGGATTCAATTGGGATGTTAGAAATCAGATTTAATCATAATTGGAATTTAAGTTTATACACAGCGGACGGCAGAGAGGCAGACAGACAGTCGACGTGGACGTGGATGTCTAGCAGCACAGTAGTTGAGTTGCCGCTCTTATAGACAGAGGCCGAAATACAGAGCATGAGAGTTTTACCAATTGTATATGTATAGACTCCTCAAGTACTTACACAACAACATATTTCATTAATTGGAACGGATTACTGGTCAATTTACAATAACCTCCTGACTCGTAACTAAAGGGTTTTGTCATGTCAAAGTAAATAGGAAGAATATACCTTTTGGTTTTTTGGTAAATAAATACCTCTGCGCCTCATGCGTCTCTCTCTCTCTCTCTCTCTCGTCCCAACGCCGCAACGTAATACTATGAATAATTGACTGTGTAGATGGAATTCCTCATAGAAATTTTTTAACTGCTTTCGATCTCATCCGGTGGTCTTGAAAGAACTGTGCTCTCTTGTTCTTTCTGACAGACGGAGGGTTTCAAAAGGCGGACCATACTTTCATCTGTAGAGTTGCTATGCACATAGCTATAGGCCCAAGTCTTGCACACATTATACACGGATTTAATGCATACAGAATACATACTAAATACTATATGTAGTAACAGCAACGGCGGCACACACTGATGATATTCTTACAATTTCTTCATAATTTTAAACCATTATATTTATAAAGATAGACATATGTATTTAAATGTTCATATGCTCATCCCCCTGGCCGTTGCCTTACTGTGTAGGTATTCGGTATTCGGTAACTCAGGCTGCACAAATAAATTCAGGCTATCCATAAATTTTACGGGAACTACTTACGTATAGCACAGTACAACGTTTCCCTGTATGTACTTAGGTTGTTGTGTTGTACGTTGGAACCATCTTTATTCTCCGTCTAAATTCACTTTAAACATAAATTTGGCCGTTGAGTCCCCCGATATTTACTGTATCGGTCGTCGTCGTCGTCGTTGCGTCGTACCTGACTTTGGCAGCTCATTATTATTTTAAGGAGATATCAATTTTCAGTTTTTGTATACTGAAGAAAAAGTATCAAAAGTTACGATTCCTATGGCCCTCGCCAACAGTACTAAACCAAGCTATTTTGTATGTATTTGTATAAAGTTTTAGCCTGTATTATACATATATCGTCTGTGAAGAACCAAAATGACCCATATATCCATTTGTAGCTAAAAACAATATCCATTATCTACAAAAATATTGAAACATATGTCTTGAAAGCGTTTAAATAGAACATTTTGCACTTTGAAAAAACATGTAAACTGAACATTTTGAACTTTGAAAAACCATGTAAATAGAAAATTTTACATTTTTTCAAAACATGCAAATAGAACGTTTTACACTTTTTCAAAACATGCAAATAGAACGTTTTACACTTTGAAAAAACATTCACACTTTGAAAAACCATGTAAATAGAAAATTTTACATTTTTTCAAAACATGCAAATAGAACGTTTTACACTTTTTCAAAACATGCAAATAGAACGTTTTACACTTTGAAAAAACATTCACACTTTGAAAAAACATGTAAATAGAACATTTTACGCTTTTCAAAAACATGTAGTCAATAGAACATTTCACACTTTGAAAAAACGTGTAAATAGAACATTTTACTCTCTTCAAAAACTCTTAATTTGCATTTTACGCATGTTTCTCACTTTGTTTTTATGACATAGCTCGATTTGATTCTAGCTTAAATTGGATATGGGTCATTTTAGTTCTTCACACACGATATGGAGCTTTATTGTTTTCTCAATAGAATAGACCAGCCACACCAACACCAGTACCAGTACCAGTACCAGTACCAGTACCAGTACCAGCGTCTCTTACACAAAGACAATGACAATGACAACATTGCATTGACTTTTAAAAGCTTTACTTTAGAAACACAATAATTAAGAATTACGATTACGATTAAGCATAATAGGAAAGGAATGACGCGGGATGAGTATAGGAAGTTAAATTGAAAACAATGAGGATTAATTTATACTATACAGTTCATATTATACTCGCAGTAATTACTCTCTCTCTCTCTCCCCAACTCCCCACATTACAACATAACGAACACGGACGGAACAGAGTCAGCCAGCGAGCAAGCAAGCAGTCAAAAGCACATGACTATTGTAATAATTGCACTCTTAAATACGAGGCTCTTAATTTATTACAATTTTTAAATTATTCTCATACATATGGAAATGCGCACAGAGTCAAAAGTCAAAACGATTCCAGATTGTAAAGTGGGGAAGAGAACTCTTTGTTCTTTACTTATGACTCTGTATATAATATTTGTATTTGTGTAATAAGGATGTAATACTGCGATGAGGATCTGGCCTACGTAACTATGCGAGGTCTGTTATTTGGATGGACATGCTAATGTTCTAATGGTAATGGTAATGAAAGATATTCCACACAACAATTTCAATTCATCGCTCACCTTGCGCAGACAAATCCTGGAAATATAAAGAATTACAACAATTTTACTCCATTATATAAAAGTGCACATACATTATGTGATGAGATTACGATGAGGATTACAAGATCATAATGGCTACATTTGAGATTTAATTTTTATCAGCTAATCTGTTTTTATTATCTTCTGTTTTTCTCGTCTCTGTGTGTGTGTTTTTGGATGGAAAATTGAATGCTTGTCAGTTCAGTTGTAGTTTTAGTTGTATTCATATTTGTATAGTGTTGAATTCAAATTCTTGTATGTACGTCCCCGTCCCCGTGCTCATAATAATTCATGTAAAAGGATGACAAATATGTACATATGGACTGCGTCACCTCACCAAACAATACACACAAAGTACAAAGGGAATGACATTACATTTATGATATTCATCAGAATTATACATGACGAGCTCCAAGTATGAAGTTATTATATTATTATAGTAATATCTTATTTGTTATGCTATAATATAGTAAATACTTTTAAAAATGAACAAGTGCAAACTTGACATGCAAATTCTATGTTTATATGCTTTATCAGCATTTAGCTTAATATTTTACATATTACAACACATAATAATCGCAATCCCAGCCCCAGCTGCACACAGCGTAGAAATCTACAATCTAAAACAAAATGCAGAATGCTTATGATACCATATTATAGCAAGAGAGAGATTATCTTGCATCATTAGTTTTTTCTCCTCTTACATATTAGTAGTTAATATTAATACTATACGAACACTAAAATTAAATACTATGATGATAATAAAGTTAGATAATAGAGTGCCAAAAAAAATGTACAATTTTTTTTTGTGCGGATTTAAATCTACGACTCTGGATTGAGGTACACGGTCACTACCACTACCGCACCGCACACCGGTCGGTCTGATAGCAGAACTGATAATGATAATAATGTAATGAGAAGAATTGCAGTTGTGGTAGTAGTCATAGTTCACACAGTCCACTTCACCTTTGTGTTTCCCCTGGCGCTGTCAGGAAAAATGAAGATAAAAAAATACATTTTCTACGCAGGGAAGTAAAAATTTTAAATGCTAAATAGTAAATAAAAAACTATATTGTAGACACTTCTCCTTGTTTTGCTCCTTCTGTTTGCACTGATATTTTCCGTTGATTATTTTCAACATAATGATAATAATTATGTAATATTTTGTTTGGTATTCGATTTTTCAGCGTCTTTATACATAGGGTCAACAAAAAATTTTGAAATCAAGGATATAACAGTAACCTAACGTTCTATTGCACCTTACCTACCTGGCCTAGTTGGTGGCTTTGAATTTTGTCGACCATAATTTTGAATGTTTTTGAATCCATAAATTTACGATTTTACCTTTTAACTCCGCTGCTCTTCAGTCTAGGCATACAAATGGCGAAGAGTTGAGACGCTATAGGAGTGCATAATATATTAATAATGTTCAAGTAACATTACACACTCGAACATGCCGTATGCATTAAGTAGCCTACTAATAAAACTAAAAGCTTATGGGAAGTTAAAGGAGGTGAAGACGAAAGCGAAAACTAGTATCTATATACCGGGTAGAAATCGTATGATATAATGTAACAACAATAGCAACAACAACAAAAACCACAAAACAGTCTCAAAGTCTCCTACACCCCAAACTACTAATAGGCAGTTTGTACATGTGTATTAATAAAGGGGAAATGGAAAAAAAAGGAAGGTGAGGACTCTTCCTTGCCACGGGCAATTCTAATTCTAAGGCAGTTTGCATGTCTGACATGCAACAAGGAGAGTAAAACCTACGTCCTAAAGGTACCAAGTACAATGGACCGGGCATCCTTCCATCATCAGCAGCCGGAGTCTTGGAAGTCTTGAAACTGTGGAAGTGTAAACGTAAATATATAATCTAGTGTAGCTATTATGTATAGTGCAGGTTGAGCCAAAGGCTTCCCAACTGGCACTGGCAGGTTTTATTATATTCCATTTGATTTTTTGGTTTTGGATTTGGATTTGGATTTGGTAATGTAGTGTAGTGTAGTGTATGAAGGATGGGGGAAGAAGAAGTAGACGCGTAGACAGTGAGGCAGGAAACATGGAGAGTGACTCTTGAAAAGACTAAATAGATTTCTATTCTTTATCCTTTAATCTGGCACTGTTTCCCTTTTCCTCCTTTTGACTCCACATACAGAGAGCCATCATATCCTCTCGCATCCTCATCATATTCCTGGGATGATGATAATGTGAGATACGTCCTTAAGATTGTATAAGTAATAAGACTAACAAACTTTACTCGGTTCCACTAGACTCGGGACGGAAACGTTGGAAACCTCCTTGGAAATTACGAATGCCATTATTTTACTCATGCTCATATTGTAATATGTGTGTGTACGGACTCCTCTGTCGAACCACTCTACCAAACCAACTAGGTACCAAAATGTACGAATATAAAAGTGTCACCGAGATCCTGCTATACTATTTTTATATGTATTTTTTACGCACTCTCCTCCCATGATGTGTACTCATAGGTCTCCGTGCGCATACATTAAGTGCATACCACATACTAATTGAGGATCTATAATCTATACCGTTCACGCTACAGAGTGCTATTCGCATCATTATAGAATCAAATATACCAGCGCTATGTAATATGCTACCCACTTACATAATCTGTACTATATTTGTCATTCGTTCGTTCCTTCGTGTCGTACTCCATTCGGCATCGGCATCGGCGGTCGTGCTCGTCTTGGTTTTTTGAAAGTGTGTTATAGTTCAGCAGCCGGAATCCGCAACGTGTCGTGGACCTTGCCAAAACGCATGCAATATTATTGCCTTGCGAAGCTATTCTTAATTGTAACGTGCTCGAGTTGAGAAGTGTAAACAATATCAACAAGAGCCCCCTTGACTCATCCTTCCCATGCACCCCCCCCCCCTCTCCTCGATTCCATTCCACGTCCGTCCATATACTAATGTTGATTGCGGGTGGAAGTGGAAATTTTTCGGAACTAAAAAGCCCGACGCGAATGATTATGTCGTGTCGCATGGTCGGTCCTTCCTTGTCGTTCGTTGGTTGTTGTCTTGAAAAGCTCTCAAACTGAAGGAGTCACTCTACTTACAACGGAGTCGGAGTCAGAGTCGGATCCAATCTTGTTCCCGCAGTCTCGGTGTGCTAACTGCATACCTAATTACATGCCAACTGATGCGTCGAACTGGTCCAGAACGGTGACAGGACTTGAGAGGCGGGCTGCTGTGAGGGCTTGATATCAAGTTTCGATGAGGCATACAGAATTATTTGCATGTGGATTTTACCTATGTGCTGTGGTTGGTGGGGCTCATTTATTTATTATTAGGGTTGAAACAAAAGGGAGCCCAACTCCGAAGCCCGTGTGCCTCATTTTAGAAGAGGGTTTATTCATTTATAATGTGTACTATGGGCTCATCCACTGCCTGGATCTACACACCTGGAGGAAGGTGAATTAATGGTCAGTATGTGGCGTATTGTAAATTGTATGTGCAGCAGTTTGTGTTGATAGTAAAAAACCTTTTTTCTTACTGTAGTTGCTAGTTAGCCCAAGTGGAGCAGTTTCCTTTGGTCTGGTCTGGTAGGCTAGGTGAGGGATTGAGGATTTGGCGTATGGAGTATGTGTCTTTTTTACTTCTTTACTCCTTTACACACGGTGATATGAGGCAGTAGTATAGGTACTAGTGGTAGGTAGGCATTGGTCTCTTGGTCTTGAGTCTTGGCTATAGCGTTAGATCAGAGGTAATAGTGGCGTACAATTTTATATGGGAAATGTACCTACTCCTTCTTGGATAGATTTGTGGGTAAAATGTGCCGAGGTAGGGTTTCCTTTCCTTGGAGGCAGACGAGAGACGAGTAGTCTTGAGTCTTGATGGCAAAGCGTAGACTCTCACTCTGACTACCAACACGAAACGAACTCTCTTGCGGCAGAGAGACTCAGACCCAGAGAGACTGAGAGGAAAATATAGTGAAGCAAAAGTATAGGAAACCAGTCTGTTGTTGTCCACGCTGACTGCACACATGCAGTCAGACTAAGCTCTCGATCTTGATCGTCCATCCAGCAGCGTCCTTCCTTATAATATCATCACATACACACTACATTATTATTTTTATTCCTATTCCGTTACGTACTACAACCTCTTCCAACTCCAACTCCGACAAAACACCACACGTTCACGATCAAAACAGTCAAAAATCTGAGGGAAACAAAGTTGAAAAAAAAATATTCTAAAATTAGTCTATACTTACGATTAGAAAATACGGAATACGGATACTTAAATTAAAGTTTCAAAATTACCTATACAGCTGACTAGTGAGCTCAAAAGGAAATCAAATCAAAATCAGAATCACTCATACGGACACAATCTCCCTTCCAGAACTATACATAAGAAAGAGACCCAGTCTATAAAGTTCCGCTCTTTCCCAGTGATTGTTTTGTTTTACCCTAACCACCATACCACCTCCATCAGAATCTAGACAATTACCACTACTACTCCTATATGATTATTATTATCTACCTGGTTGGAAGTTGAAAATTGGAAAAATTATATACAGAGAAGCCCTCAAATTATTTCATGGATAAAGCCCATGCTTCATACCAAAACGTAATCCAAAGTCACTCTCCTACTAGACACATATAGAATTAGAGTCAACGGTTTCAAAAACTATTACACCTTATTAAAGATACTTCCAGCCCAGCCCCAAATCCAAAATCTATCCAAAATCCAGATCCAGCTTGAACTGTCCCAAGCCCTGTGACTTGTTCTACACCAAAAATTATCTCCACCGTGAAAAAAATATACGGTTCAGCCAATACAAAAAAAGAGGCAAGGGTGCTTCGGATTTTTTCCTTTTTACCTTATTTCCTTCCGAGATTCTATTTTCCCATTGAACTGTAATAATAATAATACACAACAATAATAACAACACCACGATAACCAACGGGTTTCATTTGAAGGAAGATGATCCGAAAGTCTCTAGCACTGTACTAATATCATAGAGGAACAAAGCACACCTTGGGGAATTATTGTAATCTGCTTTGGCATAGTTGATAGTCGTCAATGAACGATATAGGAAGGAAGAAAGAAATATTGAAAAAAAAATTGTCTGATTTGACAGTGTAAATGGTAAAAGGTGTGTGAAACCTGAACCATTAGAGATATTTGGAAACGATAAACTGTTTGGACCTGTACTGTACTTCAATATCAATATCAGTATATTTACATTCACACTCCAACGTATGTATATATTCCTATGCAAGTTCAAACTCATGCTCAATAGAAGCAAAGGACCAGGGGAAAGAAACGTCAGAAAAAATACATGAAAGTTGCCGTTCTTTTTTCCCCCATGTTCAGACGCTGTCAGTCTGTCTGAAGGAGTGAGTGTGCTGAGGACGGTACGGTGCGGTGCTGTGAGGACGAGCAAACTATTTAATTAGCAAATAATTGTACCACCACCTGTAAAGCTGTACAATTGTGAGAAATTCGTCAAAACGTTCTTGTGTTTTAATTAAAATTACAATTGCATTGCATTGAGTGTGCATCAATAAACACCAATTAGTTGTAATTAATACACACACTTGAAAGAATAATATCCGTCCAGCAGCCTCCAGTAAATGTGCTGCAGGATCATTAATAAAGGACATTCAAATGAAAAAGTAAATGTTTCTTGAGCTTCTCATCTAATCGGTAGAGCGTGATTAAGGACGTCGGACCGGACACAAAAACTTCAACTTCTATAATTTAACATTCATTATAAAGATCAGCTGTGCTTGTGTGTTTGTGTGTTTGAGTGTGTGTCGGTCAGAGGGGATACGATTAAATTTCCATCCCCGCGTGGTTCTGTGTTCCTCTCAAATACTGTGAACATTACAAATACAAACTTGTTGTAACACATTGAACACCAGTATCGCTCATTCCAGAAGATCCAGGTTGTATAACTAGGAGACTACCTATAGATATACCTCGTTCAAGTTTAAAGTGGTTAATTACTAATATTACAATTTTATTACACTGGGCCGGAGATATTTCGACGAGGAGTGAGGTACACACAGCCAAAGCGCGAGCGTTTCACTTGACAGCCTCAACTCGACCAAATAAATTCAAAAATTCAAATTTAATTAGCTCCATCAAAAAAGAGTTCAATTTACAACAGAGAGAGAGAGAGAGAGATGTAGGAGACTCGAGAAATATTACAAATTAGAATGCAGTATAACTAGCTGTTATTTTATTATCTCTCTCCCTATGTACACTTATCACCTCAGCTCATATTATTGATGAATTTTTGAGATTACGTACATGAGTCAAGTGGAACTCAATAGACTCGTAATTAAATGAAGGTCATGTAAATGTAAATGAGCCGTGACTCTGGCTGTGTATGATACTGACTGTGCAGGAGCAGCAAAAGGACGGCGACGGTGAAGGAAAAGAAATTCATATTTTAATTCTCTATCTCCTCCTATCTCACAGACACACAGAGAAATACAACCAGAAACAGAGTCAGTCAGTCAGTGTATAATTATAATTATACATTTTTTCGAACTTGAATTCGAATTTCGATTGGAATCAGGATTAGGATTTACGAGACAATTTTAAAATGTAAATTAAAATAGCCGCTGGACAGGAAGTGTACCATAGACCATAGAAGAAGAAAAAAATTTATATATATTTTTTTGTTTTTCAAGTATATATTTTAATTTACTGACTGAACCAATACTGAAATAGTGAGAAGAAAAAAAAATACAAAGGAAAAGTTTACAAATTACAAAGTATATATATAAAATTGTACTGTCCAAAAGGAAAAGGACGGGGGAAAAAATTAAACGATTTAATTACGATTTAATCATCTGACTGACGCTGCTACGTGACCTGGACCGACGAGGTGAGCAAGTTTAAATGGAAACGTTAGGCTGTCGAATTCAGTACTTGAACGACACGGATCCCTTCGCTTGTACATCATTGTTTCCAGAGCCGACGAGACCCCCCACTTATAGTTTTAATGTACACCTGCCGTTAATCAATCAGATTGCCACTGTGCACCGTATTCTCAATGCTCCACACCGGGTAAGTTTAAACATTCAAAATAAAATCATATACCTACATAATATTCAAACTTGATAGTATCTATATGGGCTTCTATCAGTATAACTTCTTCAACCAATTAAGGGCTGATCAACAGCTTGTGTGTATCTATATTTACTATTACTACTTTTAACTTTTACGCGCTGGAAAAAAAACACACACATGCTTACAGACAGTTACAGAATCAGTGCTTCTGTTCCAAGGAATAAAAAAAACATTGTTAGTTCATCGTTATCTCCTCTATTTATATGAAATACAAATTTCCATTCACCTGTTTTCTTGTCTGCATTCTGTATCAAACTTTTTGCCCAACTTTTTTAAGAGCTCCACAATTGAGACAAGGCACTCACTGTCAAAAGGGAATTTTTGTATGCTTATACACGTTGACTGTTTCTGTTTTTTTTTACATGCAGTCAGAGTTTAAGGATGCGCACATTTTTATTCTGATACACACACAGAAAAAAATACAAAATGTCATCCACATCGTATCGCCACCAACTAATTATAGGAGTCTAAAGTATTATGTACAGCCTATATGCTTGTATTTAATATAATTAATAATAATTTTTCCCTTAACACATTTAATACAATTTAGACGGTAGGATCATGATCATCAGTGTTTCAAAGTCACTTGACGTTTTCTTGAGGCGGATGAAACATCATCATTATTAATATGCACTTTTTTATGCAGTTTTTATTTGCTGACAATTTTTTTCTCTTGTGATTTCTACCTACAATAATTCTATCCCACAATCCTTTAACGAATGGATAAATTTTAAAGTTGGGCAAAAAAATATAAAGAATTTAAATTGGGTAGAAAATATAAATGATGATTGTAAGTGGTTTTAGTTTATAGTATCATACCGCTTAGGAATCTAGTGTTA
>JAQFZE010000360.1:0-28479 GCA_034695245.1 Dicyrtomina saundersi | reverse complement strand
TGCGATATTTGCGATATTTCCCACATGCGATAACGATATTTGCGATATTTATTTTTGATGCGATATTGCGTACGCTAATAGATAGGTAGTGGGTAATAATTATTATTTTTGATATGATAATACATGCAAAGTGCGAAGAAATATTTTTTTCATGCATGGATCGTCATCGATTCAAATTTTTATGTTTGTTATGTTTTTGGTATAATGTATGAATGGAAGTACTCAAAGGTACTTTGTACATGTAAATAACCTCACTCGTAAACCATCCTATTTCTCCTCTCCTGTTTTATCCTGTCAAATTGTTTTGTTTCACGATATTCTTGTTTGTTGATGTTGAGTCTTTATCATGAACGCTATTCAGCATTTGATTAACAATCAACAATTAACTTGTTTGATGCACAAATACTGAATGCAGTCTCTTTTTTTAAATGATATTAAATAAATTTTGAAGGCTACATAATATATATACTTGTTGACAACATTAAAACTGACCCATCCTAGATAGAATTAAATTTTTCGATATAATTGTCTAGTTCATTATTTAGCATAGTAAAAATGGCTGGTAGGATGTACGAAAATCTTGTGTAAAAGTAAATAAAAACAATGTTTAATGATTTTATGAATTATGAAATTTTACTACATATTATGTATAGATAGTGAATACTTGCATGGTGTAAGTGGGTCTGACGCACATCTTTACTGTTCAGAAACAAAAACTTTTTACAAACCCGCCAAATGGCGCATCGTCGACGCCGGTTGAACAGTCAATAAAAATTGGTTTTTGTTTAAATTACTTGGTTTCATTTGGAACCGATGGTGATAATGCTCAAATTGGAAATGACCGTATGTGAGGCTCAATCTCACGCTGTATTATCCCAGTAATAAAAAAGATACACGCTGAACTCCACTGCAAGCCAAAAAAAAAGCGTTATTAAATATTAGTATAGCTGTACTTATAATAATACTGAGCAGAGAAAAATGTGGAATTTAAAACCCTCGAGCTGATTATCAGCACTGTATTAATTAGATTTCAATTTTTATTAGATTACAGACGAGCCATCAAAGGTTTACTATTGAGTTATTCACGTGTGTCTGCCGTTGATAATTAAAAGATGCAAATTTTGCCTCTTTATTACAAGTATATATGTATAACCATATTAAATGTGAATTTCTTGTGTAATCTGTATACATAGTCGGATTTAAGGACGCAAGAATTACCATTGGCCCGCATAAAGAAGATAATGAAATTGGATGAAGATGTAAAAATGATAAGTGCAGAAGCCCCAGTCCTGTTTGCAAAAGCTGCCGAAATTTTTATTCACGAATTGACACTCAGAGCTTGGATACACACAGAAGACAATAAAAGGCGTACTCTACAGGTAAATATTGATATCAAAATATATCAAATGTGTCATGATTCCTTAAAAATATCATAGAAGATTTTTTCTACGTTTTTATAAAATTCAAATGGAAAATACTGTTTGAGTAGGTTTACAAATTGATCAGGAAAATATATTGCAAAGAAATAGAATTTTGGGGAAAATAGTAAATAATGCGGATTAATCCTATTTCGCAAGTCACTCAGGAATTAATTTTAAACTAGTGAATAATTAATTTGCATGTAATACTTGTGTTTATTCAACCAACAGAGAAATGATATAGCAATGGCAATTACGAAGTATGACCAGTTCGATTTTCTTATCGACATTGTTCCTCGAGATGAACTAAAGCCCGTCAAGAAGGAGGATGCAAAAACAGCCACAACTGTTGTGGGTGCAGAGCAGGTCAGTCTTTTTTAGTTTTGATTGAAATGTTATGTTGTCTTTACTTTTTTTAAAAATAAATTTCTGGCTGAAAAAAGGATTATATCAAGGGGGTTTTAAGTATTAAAGCTTTGAGAATTAGACGAAGAAGTAAGTGTAAGTAAAAGACGCATATTTGTAAAAATAAGAAAAAAAATAGACGTGAGCGTCGCGATGTAATCCCCATTGAGTTATTTCATTGTACATGAAACTTCCACATTAAACTTTGATATGGCAAAGCCATGAACCTACCTTTCCAGCTCCAAGTAAATATCCCAGCCTCGGTGAAAGTATTTGGTTCATGGGTCAACGTCATATTAGAACGTCGAGTATCTCTACTCAATGCCCGGGGACTTTCCCCAGGGTATGAAATGCAAATGCATCTCGCGTTACCCCGAAAATGGAACACGTAACGCTCTCGTTGGAAGGGAGAGCGTGTTCCTCAGTATATATACATTGCTATTTAGCTTGTTCATACTTACAAACGACTTGGACTCTTACAGTATCTGTACTACTTCCCTTTTCAATTCAGTTGGATATGCTCCATATATTCTGACATCAAATTAAAATGTCTAATTGCTCATGTTTTTAAAAATATTTTTTATTTCGTGGTTTTATTAGGTTTCGTACTACCTACAGCTGGCTCAGCAGCATCAAGCAGCCCTGCAAGGAGCTAGCTCTGGAGCAGTTCAAATAGTGCAACAAAACCTTCCTGGAGTTCAAACTATTCAACTCGTTCAGTCGGGTTCACAGCAAGCAACACAGGCTGTAAGTCTTAACCTTAATTATTACGTTAGATATTTAATACTACGCGTCAGGTACTTACCAAATTTTGTGATGTGTCCCATGGTTGGTTATGTATTAATATTAATTTTTTTTTCAAATTTTTTATAGACAATAATGCAACAGCCGCAAATAATTAGTCAACCTCAGCAACAAACTATATTGCAATTACAGGGCAATCAGGTACATCAACTTGTAAGAAACCAAAATTGATAAATATATGTTGTAATTGTGTCTTTCGTGGTTGTGGTTTTTTTTTGGGTTTTTATTTTGAATGATTTTAGTTATTAGTTGTAGTCATGTATGTATTCAAATGCACTTACAATGAATGAGTTGTGAGCGTCATTGATGTTTTTTCTAAGCGGCTTTTGAAAACTCTGTGATAATGATTGTTCCGTTTTTTTTCGCGATTTGACAGTATTTTAAGTTTATTCGTATTTTATACATACCGTCTGTGAAGAACCAAAATGACCCATATCCAATTTAAGGTAGAATCAAAATGAGCTATGTCATAATAACAAACTGAGAAACATGCGTAAGATGTTATTAAGAGTTTTTGAAAAGTGCAAAATGTTCTATTTTCATGTTTTTGAAAAGTGCAAAATGTTCTTTTTAAATGTTTTTGAAAAGTGCAAAATGTTACATTTACATATTTTTGAAAAGTGCAAAATATTCTATTTAAATGATTTCAAGACATATTTCAATATTTTTGTAGATAAAGGATATTGTTTTTAGCTACAAATGGATATGGGTCATTTTTGTTCTTCATAGACGATATATTTCAGTTCATATATTAAATATGAAAAGGAAAATACTTTTGTTTTGTAAAATTGGTTAAAAAGTTGTTTATGATTTTGTTTATTTAGTTTCAACAACCACAACAGCAAACTGTTCAGACTGGAGGTCTACAGTTAGTCCAGCAAGTAGTTGGACCAAATGGCGAAGTACAAACTGTTCCGATACAGTTAAGTGCAGCACAGATGCAAATGCTTCGAATGCAGCTCCAAGGAACAGCTACATCCACAAGTCAAAATCAAATAATTTTGCAAACTTCACCTCTTCAACAAACGCAGGGAACTGTACTATCTACTGGCCAAAATGGAGCTCAAATTATTCATAGCTGAGCTCCACCACCACCTTTTTTTCAATTTTTAAATCAAAGATAAGAGAAAGGGATCGAGAAAAAACGATTATTGTTATATACCTATTTATATTATAAAAGAAAATATCAGAAAATTTTACTTGTGGGGGAAACATATAGCATCTAAATAATGTGTACGTTCACCCAACTCAGCCCAACTCACACAAAGCAAATATTATAGATAACAATTTCTGGGTCTAAAGGTTTACACTCACCCAAAAACGTGATTCTCTATCAATTTTATAAAACTGAAATCAATAATCTGAGAAACTAAAAAAAACTTAAATATGAATTTAATATATCCCATATATTCTTTCCAATATTCAGATCCAAAGCTAGTACACATCCACGGTAATAGTGAGCTAAGTTGACTGAGCTGTGGAATGACGAAAAAAAAACATTTCGGGAGTTTTAGTCACAGCTATATACGTTTCTTTTAGTGTTTAAAATTTATAGATCTTACGATTAGCTTTAAAGGTTAAACATGCACAATGTATATGATTTCTCAGTGATTGTGAAAAAAACATATTAATGAATTGAAATTTTGAAATCCTGGCTGTATGTCTACCAAACTCACAACAACAGAATGGATCTAAAAATTCGGAAGTTGTATGTACAAAATGCTTAATACATTACATACGCAGTCAGTCAGTATCGTAGGTATATTTGGATTTTGCGATATTGAATTATGAAATATATATAGTTTTGATTGTGAAAGGGCAATGATAATGATGAGGGTGATGATCAAATTTTAATTGAATTTTAATTAAATTAAATGATATATCTGATATGTGTACAAGTTAATAATACTGTAACTATACAATACGAAATACTATTTACATGTTGTGTTATATATTTATTACACTATTACATTGTACTGTACGACGTATATACCATAAGTCTAAAAAAAATGTTCTTAAATCTCAATCTCAACCTATGCTTGATTAATGTTCTCTTCGTTCTTTTATCCAAATTAGGCCTGAGCTCAATTAGTTCAGAGTTTTGAAATATGTATAGTTTTACTTTTGAGTATAAGAGCGTTGTTATTGGTCAGTTCCTTTTTTCTTTATCGTGGTACAGAAAATCGTGACTTTGTCGTGATATTTTGAGTCGCGAATCTTCTACTAGTGATGCTATATATGTAATATATTATATTATCTTCTAAGTAAGTAATTCTAATAATTCACTGTCAATGTTCCCTATGTTTTTTTTTAGATAATTAATTATTTTGATTGTATTTTTGATTCGTTTCAATTTTGAGTGTTTAGTTAAGAAAGTACCAATATAATTTCTGTAAATATATTTACATTCAACAATTTGCGTGTATTTTTCAGTTCTGTTATCGAACTAACTACAAAAATTAAAAAGTTTTTTAAAAGTGATAAAATTCGTTTCTGGCATTAGCATTTTCCTTTCCTCCACCATGTCGGTCCAGAATAATACGCTACGGCAAACTTATGATTCCTGAGGATCTTCCTTTTTTGGGAAGCATAAATCTAAGAATGTACTTGAATTACACAATGATTTCATTTGTGTAATTATTGACATATTTAATATTTTCATCAGGGCCGGACGAAGGAATTGCAGCAGTTGGTGTCCATACAAAAACCACTATTTTTATTTTGTTGAAGATGTTAACCAATATGTTGTATTTACTTGTTTTAGAAGTTTAAAATGTTCTATTTACTTGATTCTGAAAAGTGCAGAATGTTATATTTATATGCTTTTTTAAAAGTGGTTAGTATTTTATTTAAGTGGTTTTCAAATGTGCAAAAATTTGTATTTGCATGTTTTTGAAAAGTCAAAATGTTTTTTTTATTTACATATTTTTAAGCAGTGCAAAATGTTGCATTTACATGTTTTTTGAAAATTCATGCAGCGCAGGCTGCCTGCCCTGGCCGCATTATCCGGCCCTGATTTTCATCATTAATGTTTGTCATTCAGGGCACGGTACGGTATGCTACTAGATACAAGTTTCGTATATTAAAATTGCTAATTTTTACGTAGGTTAACTTTAGCTTTTAGTTAATAATGGCGGCACTTGATTATTTTTGAGATAGTTTCCTTTATTTAAGGTTCTGTCCATTTGCACCGTTAACGGATTATTAACGGTGGCCCTGGCGTCTGGCGTGGTATATTTATTAGCATATTTGATGGCTTCTAAATCCACGAATTTTGAAGATTTGATTTGGTAATTTGAAGTTTTGAAGATTGTGTGCCACTTGAAAGTCTAAATCACGCACTAATAGTTTTGTAATTCCAGCGAGGGAAATTTAATTCTCAAAAGTAGAGTATCTGTAGCATAGTACTGCAGCCAAATACCTCTGGACCAGTGAGTTCGAAGGGAATATTTTTTGCATTTGCATTTTGCAAAACATTGCAAATTATAATAATGTCGTTCTTCGGAGTAGATAAATTGTTTAAAGTTTTTAAAATTATCCAGGCTAATGGAGGACTTCGTAGATCTTTGCGGAAATTGTATCTGTAAGTTATAATTTTTTGTATGTACTTGGCCAATGTTTTCTCTGGTGTGTACTTAGCATGCAATAAAATAAATCTTGTTTTCAAACTCCCAAAATGGCAAATCGAAATCCATTTACTTTTTACATTCCATGTTCGGATTTATATTTCCTTTATTTAGTGACTCTAGTTTATAAAAACAATATTATATATTACATTTATTCAAATTAATAAGCTTCCTTGATAGAATGTAATAAATTACGTAGTTCACTGTTGATTAGGTTATAAGTGTAGTTTTTTAGTTTGTTCATAGATTGTAAAAAGTATGAGCGTCTGTAAAGAGTAACGGTAGTGGAATTTTGAGCTTGTATTTAGGCTGATTTTACTATAATGGTTTGTAATCCAGCATCCAGGCAGGAAATAAAAATTTTGTAACGATGAATGATGACTAGTTAAATAGATATATGTAATAATATATAAATATATTGTTTCAAAATGCAATAAATCATCGAATATTTAAATCTAAATGTTGAATGTTAGTTTTGAGGTACAGAATATAGATTTAGGTACGTGATAAATTGGACCAAGTAATAATTATTGTGTTTTTCTTAAATATTTTGTCTTCAGTCAAGACGATTTAAAGCTGGGGAGACTTGTAGGAGAGGATAAGTATGGTAATAAATACCTTGAAAACAACGAGTTTTTCTACGGTGAGTTTAGTTTCATATTTGTCATTTAATTTTTGTTACCCATTTTGTTTCGTTACTGTTGTTTGTCTTAAATGCAAATATTTACATTACTCGGTCGAATATTGATTTACTTTACATGAAATGTAAATTATAACTTTAGTTATTTGAACATTGCTGCCTTTATTCTTTATTATTGGTTGAAACTTTATTCTCATATAGATACTTCATTGTGTACCAGTAGCGTATTTTGTTTTAATTTGATCTAATTGTTTTATTTATTTTAAATAGGTCGTAATCGTTGGGTAGAGTATAACGAGAATCATAATTTGGAATACGATGCCAGCATGGTTCCCGCTGAGTGGTACGGATGGCTTCACTATAAAACCGATACTCCACCAACCGTCAAACCACCAGTGAAGTACAAGTGGATGGTTGATCACACTGACAATGCATCCGGTAGACCTGATCAATACGTACCATTTACCACCACCAAACCAAAAATTCAGGCATGGGTCCCCCCAAAGCCTAAATCATAAAAATCAGGCTCGATTTGATATCAGAGTTTTACAAGTCAAAGGTAAATTATGCCAGTTTCAAGTCCAAGTTGGTAGTATGTCGTACTGAATATTAGTTGTGCATCCGCGGACCCGGATAAAATTATTATACATTATCTGCACTTAATGGAAAATGTAAATTGTATGGATTCTTAAATCTGTAATGTAATATAATATTATAATAAAAACGCGTTACATTTTAACCATTAAACCATTGATTTATTCTGCATTCCCTAACTTGTTAGGAATATATATTTGGTATTTGATAATTTAGTTTGTAAACGTCCAATTTCAGAATTTCAGTATTCTTTCACCCGTTCTTTATTTTCATTGTAGATCACGGTTTAAAACCTATCATGCATATTTACGTAGCTCTATGCACCATTCATTTGCAATTCCTAAGCCCATACAGCAGTACTAAACGTTTAGATTAAACAAAGCAATTTTGTTATAGGAGTGTTGCTCCTATTCCTAACTTCCATACGCTTTAAATCTTTACGATTAGAAAAAAGTAAATGGATACGACATGCGCTCTGAAATGTTCGCCATTCCTTTCTCTATAGACACGTAAATTGCTAAAGGTCGTATTAAAAATTTGTGTATGGCAAAAGTCTGAAAAAGTAAAAAAAAAAAAAAAAATGTGAACTACAGGCTCCTAAATGTGAACCATGTTGAATTCTGGGATTATGAAAGCATTTAGGATTGCAAAACTTTCCGAATAGCACAGCCGTCGCATCCTACACACACACTGACGTAGTAAACCTGATTGTTTAATAATAAAAAATCCAATTGCTTAGGGCGTAAGATTTTCATTTTTTTTAAACTCTTGATCGAACTTTGATAGAGTCGAAATTTAATAATTATTTGCGTATAGATTAAGGCTTGAGCTATCTAAAAAAAATAGATTTTGAGTAAAAACTTATTTTGGAAATCATACAGCTTGAAAATATACAATGACTTTCACTTTCGACGATCGCTTTCACTTTCATTAAAGGATTTCATATTGCTCGTGCACCACTCACCACACGGCTCTTCCCTTTTACTTTTTCAGGCATCTTGAATTATATTCTCACCTTTTGCAAGGCTGGGGCTGGGGAAGCTGCTTCCAATCCAAAAACATATTATGTAGAATCGGAAGATCCGTCAAAAGTCAACCATTTTCTGTTTATTAAAAATATGAAATAGAAAAGAACTGACTTTAGTGAGCACTGTACTTCAAACCTAAAAAAAGTTACGATTTCAAAATCATGGAAGTCATAACTCCTTGCCATGCAATTTATAGCATCATTACGTAAAAGCTCAGACTGTAGAAAATTCATGAACCCCCTACTTACTCCAAAAACAAATTAGAACCAAGAATTTAAATTTGGTAACTTCAAATTTCGAAATTCCGAGTGAAAAAAGGTTTTGGCTGGAAATGTGTGCATATATTGTTAACTACAATGAACTACAATCACTGGCAATTAAAATAACTGGTTATTCAATTTTGTCCCCTTTTGGATTGGCCGATAATAAATAAAATCGAAACGCAAAAAATTTTAAGATTGCGGCCTTAATGGGGATCAGCTCAGTATGCATCCATATACGTGATCACCAGGTAAATTCTTAAAACACATCATAGCGGCATAACTTTTACTTGCAATACCATTGATCAAGTCGACATTGTAATTATTTTTGTATTAATCACACAAATGTGCACTGTAGCATTTTTATTCAAATGACTGAATATATTTTTATTAAACTTTATTTCTTGATTGCGCGATTCTAAAACAAAGTTTTTACTGTACGTAGGATTCAATCCGAACTGATGTTCTCAGGACTGTGCATGAAGGATACCTTAAGTCTAGGTGTATAGTTTATGTAACCGACATACTATATATATATAGCCATTGTAGCCAAACAATTTTTATTTGCTTTAACTTACAGTATCTACCAAATTACAATTTATTTTTTTTACGAATTTTACCAAAAGCTTACTAAATATCTTAGTAGTGTCAATGTTTACATTTTTATTTAATATTTAGTTCCCTTAAATCCCTTAAAACAAGGGTACTGTTTAGAAGGGGATTACGAATACGACATTTATGTCTGGGTTAATAATGATTACATTAAGATACGACTGGGTACAGTTTTTCATAGGAAAAATCTCAGTTTATCCTATTATATATATGCAACTCGTCGTCAGTATAAAACACACATAAGCCACAAAAACAGATGTATAATTTATGATTATTTTTAAACTACTACATGTCTGTATATTAAATAAGTAACTGTAATTTTATTATACTATATTTATAAAGTCCTACTTTACTGATGCATTATGTTATAGCACTATGACCCGAAGCCCTGCAGGGGTTTTCGGGTAGGGAACTACTTTCTCTTGACACTACAATTATAATGCTGAGGATAGTATTCTCGCAATAGTAGTATGTATAGACTGTACATAAGTAGTTCATCTTTTGCCTGAAAAACTCAATTTGCTCTCATACATTCATTCATATAATAATTATAGTAATAATTTATTATTAAATTTTTAATAATTTTTAAAGCACTCTTATTACTAGGAAATTAGTGTTTTACTATATATTGATTTTTAATTAATAAATATTATACGTACTGAGTTTGACGGGACTCACTACATTTTGAATTCAGCTCCTTTCTGCTGCTTTTCGTCATCTAATAAGTTTACTAAAATGTACGTCAGACTTTCTTTTAAAATCATCTTCTTGCAACATTCAAATAAACACTATAATTATTTAACATGTTTTATTTACAATCTACAAACGTTTAAATAACTACAAAAAGTCCAACGGACGATTTTTAATGTGTTGTATAGGTATGTCTTGAGTACCTACATTTCTGTCACTCGAGCATATTATATATATAAACTATCCCGTCTCTCTACGGAATTTAGTTTTTGGAATCCAAAATAAAAAATAGCTTAAATTAAGGAACGATAAGTAAGAATGCATTCATTTTGTTGTTTCCTGAAACTTTCTCTGTGTCCAATACTAAAAATCACACAAGTTCCATATTTTTGGAAGGTTATTAAATATAAACTAATAATTTAGCTAAAAAGTAGTTCAAAAATGCAAATAAATAACAAAACATTGGAGTTAAAATTAAATTAACTCCTACCTTAGACATAATAAAAATAGCATGCCCAGCGATAATTGATAACGAATACTGACAAGGGGTGATGACATGAGATTTTTTTTATATCATTTGTTAGTAAAAACAAAACTGAAGCTATACGCATAGGTAGTAATGAGAATTTTTAAATCAAATAATCATGTTATAAGGAAGAATGAGGTGATGACACTGAAAATCTAACAAGCTGGATCCACCTGTTTCCCCGCAGCCATTCCTTTCTCAGAGATAGGGTTCTCAGTAATACGAATGTCACTGAGGCCTTTGTCAAGAGCACGAAGATCAGCCCCTGACATTAATTTTGTTGAAGTGGCCTCACTCCCATTCAAATTAATGAGAGTCAAATTACTTGATTCAGCCTGTGGGGTGGCGATGCCACTGCTACCGCTTCCACTACCACCCCCGGCTGACTGCTTCCCAGTTGGAGCTCCATTCAGACTGACACAAGACCCAGCAGAAGATCCAGCACCGCTATCAACTGATAATTTTCGAGCCAACGCAATTTTCTTCTTTGAAAGGCACGGAACTGTAAAATGCACACGTCATATTACTCACTGTCTGTGCTCCATTTTACTGGTCACATCAAAAATATGAATTATAAGTTATCATTTAATCTCAAATACTCCCAAAACAATCAACATGTAGCACCTTCTCTTTCATACTACCATATACCCATGATCAGAGTGGGGCTGTATACCCATACCCACTTCTGAGACGACACATTAATAAACGCATGCAAGCAGCGGAGCGCTGAATAGTTCTCTATTGTATACTCCTCTTTCCACAGTCTATTATACACGCACACGTAGCAAAAAATTAAAGTCAAGCACATTATCATTTCAGCATTAATTATTGAGGTAAAATACATTGTAGAATTTAACTTGAACCACACATACAACATGGATAAGCACTCATTCAACGATTAGTAAAAAAGCCAAGCGTTTATAAACAAATTCATAAAATTCACTGGTCTCACGTCAGCGTGCAAGGAGGTTGTATGAGCATTTTTAAAGGGTACTAAACTACTACGTATAAACTCTGGACCTATTTAATAGGTCAAAGGAAGTAAAACATGATCAATTTTTGTTTTAAGCTATACTAAAAGGATTAGAAAGAAATAGTAAACATTAGAAGAAGCCGGAAACGCAAAACTTTTTTTCTTTTTTTAGAGTAAAAGGGTAAACTGAAAATTTGACGGAACTCTCATCCCACATCGTGTCATTTAAAACACTACTGCAACAAGAATGAAGTTAAAATAAGACAGTAATTTTAATAATGCTTTCAGCATCATTGCGTAGAATAAATTGCGCATGCCCATCGAAACGAGGCGAATACATCGATAACCCCGCAAGGAAATTGTGGAATGCCGTAGTTTTAAGAAAAATATTTCAATACAACAAATTGTAATACAATTTTTACATAGTTTTAACTTCAAAATTTTTATTTTCATATAAAAGGCAAATCCAATCCAATCAATCATGGAATGAATTTGCAAATTTCCCATATACTGACTACATAGGCCACCGCTGAAAGATTTACATTTGCCCGCACACAGCTCACATAGTTAATTAAATCGATTACAACAAGAATTGATAGTTAGTATAATTTCAGAGATTTTTAAGCTAACTCGCCATTCAAAATTCCCAGTAACAAATTTTTAAGAGCAGGTTCCAACGCATGAGAACACAAAACCTTGATTGAACCCCCTTATTGGTTTACAAGTTTACAATGATCTCGTATGCTGAATGAATCTTCGACTCAACGCGTTACCAGAAGCGTTCAAAAGGAAAAATAAAAGTTAGACAAAAAAACATTCACTTGTCACTCAACGTGTAACATTTAATGACAAGGCAAGAAACGAAAATAATAAAAATGATGACTGCTTTCTATATTTTTAAACTGAGTACAGCAAATTAACCACCGGTACTTATGAGCAGTCAACACAACTTAAACATAAATAAATAATAATAAAAGTAAGTTATGTTCATATTTATTATCAAACGGCTGTTTTTTTTTCACTTGATTTTTAGAACATAAGGGAAAAAAACTAGCTTGTGTTGGGACAGTGAGTTGTATGCTAAACAAACACTTACACAACAAAATGAATGCAAAATGGCCTTTTTATTTCTCAGAGCATTCCATCCACAATCCTGCTGACTTTTTAGAAGCATTTACCTTCGGGCAACGAGTTCTTCCGGAATAATTTTAGAGCTTCAGAGGAGCAAAGAGAATCGGAAAATAAATAAAAAAAAAATTAAATAATTTCATCAGATAACAGTGGGTACACAAGAGTCCTCACTCCTTAACAGCTTCACGACCTCACGAGACAAAAATCACCAGACAAAATCAGTCTATTCATATCACTGATACCAGCAAATTTAAAAATTATACACCGTCACAAAATGACAAAAATACTGCAAGTAAGTAAGTTCAATTATAAAATTATTGTACACTACTGAGGAAGGAAGTAAAACAAATTAAAATTATAAATGGTTACAAAATACATTAATGTGTTGTAAAGGAATCAAGAATCTACTGTAAATAAAAAAAAGAGTCAACTCAACCATTTTAAAGGGTTGTCAAGTTAAGTGTCAAGATTAAGACTGAATCAAGAAACTAGATTTTGGTGAAAAGTAATATGAATTTTAGGCTTTGATAACTGTTTGAGATTTGAACTAAAAGGATAATGAAGAAAAATATACAAGTTCATGATATAGTTAAATGAATGCTTACCGTATCCCTGGCCTTGAAGGAAAAGACGGAAAGCTTCACTCAGCTTAGCAGGCTGCTCCTCCATGACCATGCCACAATCCTGGATCTGCATGAATCATTCAATAAAATTGTGGTAAAAAGAATGGTACATTCAACGGTAATTGTACAGATCGTTTATATTACTCAATAATTATAGGATACAAAAGTAATAATAAGAATGCAAAAAATATACCTTCATCCAAGTTGAGTTGACTGGGTCCAGGCGACCATTAAAAGAGACTGTATCATCAACATGAGGGGATAGACTTCCGGTAACATTTAAGACAGTCATTTTAAGTGTTCGAGCATCCTTCCGGAGAATAGGATCAAGTTCTCTCACTATCCCTAGATCCGTTCTTCGAATGTACGAGTCAATAAACATTCCCAAATTTATTGGATTCACATTCTTCTCGAAATATTGCCTGTACACATGTACCAAGTCATGATTCCTGTCGTCCGTCACCTGCAAAGTATTTATCGTCAATTACATTACATTTTCCCCTATTGTGATACTGTTTTTAAACTATTCGCCATATTCAGCTGTAATCACTAACTATAAGATACTATCGATTTATTGATAAATTAATCATACAACCACACAACATACAAATACATATAAATCTTACCCTTCCAAAGTGGTGCCACATTAAGTAGTCAAGCACACCCTGGGTCATGCCCTTAGATCTTAAGTTACGAGAATTCAGCTTCTGGTAACCCCATTCAATCCAACCCGCCTGAGTAGAAACGCAATTGATGACACAAAGAGCATCCACCTTTTACACAAAATTCATAGATTAGAAAACTAATCAATCGTTCACGAAAAGATGCATACAAATACAATATAGCATGTCATGCAAATGTTATTTACTTAAAAAATACTAACTTAAAATGCATATTTATTTTTATTTGTTTAATAGACAAACCTTCTCCACGTGACTTAAAGCGAACCGACACAAAATGTTGGCCCCGGCACCGACTCCAAACCCTACTACTCGTTTCAAACCAAAATGAATGAGGACATCCAAAAGCTGCTCAGCCAACTCATCCATTGTTGGATACACGTACCTACATTAGTAAAAATGATTCACAATTCATACAATATTAAAATTCAATCTAGACTCCTCAAGTGAGCGTGACATTTGATATTGTCTATAAGACAACTACTAATATCCCTATAGCTGAAATCAAAGTATAACGAGTAGCAAATATACATATGAATAACAGCTAAAGAGATTCGACACTAGATGTAAACCCAGTGCTGTTGGAATACACGTTAGGTACATACTCATGTGCGGACTTCAACTGCAGTAAATATATAAACCATTCCTTAACTATGAATAATTTATTATGTTGTGCAAACTTGCTCACAACGATAAGAATAAAATACACTATAATAATCGATGAAAAATTCATGAGTTATAGATAAGCTATTAAATATTCATTCACTCAAAGCATAAATAGGTGCAATGAGTTTTGAATAATGTAGTGGGCTCGCTAATCCATTTAAATATCAGGATACTACCAAGTCAAGTTGGGAACCGAAATAATACCTATTGATAAAATTTGCAGCTTTATCCAACAAGGAAAAAAACAACAATGTCTATCACACCAGAACCATCAGTAAAATTAAAAAATTCGTCTAGCCGATTTTTCCTTGAAGGAATATAGGGGAACAAATATTTTATTTTTTATTCCAAATCCCATTATTGATCCCATATGTCTTCACGATTTGATGCTATGTATGATATACGTAATTATATTTAAAAAAAAAGGATACATCCTAGGATTAAAATGTGTAAGAATATTTTATTATTGGTAGAATTAGGGAGAAAATCATTTAACAAGATCAGCTTACGTTTCCATAAGAGTGGGTGCTCCTTCCTCCTGACCAGGTGCGTTTACATGATAAACGCAGAAATTCTGCAACAAAAGCTTCATGTCCACAAAGTTGAAAAAGGCTTGGAAGTTGGAAACATCTATTACAACGGTAAAAAAACAACGCAAGTTACACCGCGTCTCCCACTTTCACATACAAAATACAAGCGTGCAATTGTCTCTAATATGAAGATAAAAATAATCGCTCTTCACAAAAATATCGGACTTACAATTGAGTCCCAAGTCATGGTAAGTTAAGATAGCCGGCTTGGAGCGATCTCCTTGAATCCCAACAAGAATGGAACCATAATTAGTATCCACTCGTTCTTCAGATGCCAAACTGTCACCCCTCGCCAAAGTTCTTGTAGTGGGGAAAGAAAGTTGAATATTTTTCAGTTCAACTTCGTCCATGCTCTCCGAGGGATTGCACCTATGAATAGTTATATAATCACATTTATAAATTAATCAATTAGTTGATTGTTGATTCTATATTTAACATGATCGTCCTTATAAATGCATCTAAAATTATTCCCTAATCCTATTACTGGGCACTCTTCTAAAGCACCGATCACTTATAGGTATTGTTCACTATACATAATTAAACATACGCATAAACTATGAGATTAATGTATTTAAAAATAGATAAAAATAGTATTGTATGAATAAATCTAAAAGAAAAATTAACCACGTAAAGTCACAATGTTCTGTTGAATTAAACAACCTAGATTTAGTTTGTCCGTTGATCTACAAAAGAGGCCAGACGAGCGCCATAACAAAAATAAATGACATAAATTTAGTTGCTAATTAAAAAAAATCCCAGTGAACTGACTTAATAATATAACTTCAAATATATTTCTTTAGACAACTGATTTAGACTGTTTCGATTAAAGCTATATACTTCATGCACTGACAAGATCAACTACACGAATCAAGACGGAATAGCTCAAAGAAAGAAAGCGTACAAAAGAAGGACAATTACGGTTTAAAAAGGAAAGGGTAAATGTGCATACAAAATTAGACAAATATACAGATATATTTATAAATGGGGTTGAAAAGTAATCACCAAGGAGCTCCAGCACTGTAGGAAGTTGTGAGCGTAGCCATTGAAGAGGATCTCAGTCTCAATAGATGTACTTAAGATATTTCGTTTTAAAGTTTCCCCCTTAACTTTAAAGATAACACTCGTTAAGATGTCAGAAAGGGAGATTAGCAGTCAAGAGAAATACACACGAGATTAAGAGTGATAATCTGAGCTGTGTTTACGTTACAAAAAAAACTCCCTTTGAATTTTTTGAGATCAAGTGCAAAGTTCAGTTTTCAGTTTGGATTGATAAGAAAAAGACACATTCGTCAGGACCGAAGAGCATCTAGATAATGCGTACCATTTCCTCGTCCTGTTCAGTTAAGTTTCTCGATCTGTGCGATACGCACGCAGTTGTACGCAATAAAAAATAGACGCATTTCGAAATTCTACAAGACCTGGGTAGTCTGGACCAATATAGGAGACGCGTACTTCAGGAGTTGCGTTTCTTTACTATAATAAATTCGCACTTTCTGGGACCAAATGTTTCTGCAGAACGCACTATCGCACTTACTGGGCGTAGAACCCAAAAGATTACTGCAGCTCTCACTATACAGTCACTCAAATATGGTATTTCCTAGAAATATTACTATTATTATAAGAGCTAAAAATCAATTATTATTATTAGGAACAATAATGTAAATAAAATCTCACAGCCTCTTAAATCTCAAGATTAAAGTTTTTGTCCTAGAATTGTCTGTGTCTTTCATTAACTTTTAAATCTGTATATGCTACTGCGTTTAGCTTATTTTCATGTAGAAATATGAATTGGAATACAAGGAATGAGCTTCAAAAGAAAGGAAAAACTTTTCTTCTATGAGAAGACAATGAAATGACTCTATTAAGCTTCAAGCTGATCCTAAAATACAGAGAAAATCCAATTGTAATAATACAAAGTCGAAAATGTCAATGGTCCACTAAGGCGCAATAGACTTTGAGAGGAAAGGAATTTTTGACCGAAATCCTGTTCTGGATACTGGATATTAGAGGAGGTATGTTAGTTTGCGGTGAATCAAATTATATCATGTCTCACACATGTCTGAACCATATATATACATATACTTATACGAATTTATTTATGTAGAGCAGTAAGGCTCCTTCGTCTCTTTGCAGTGGCAAGTCCGGAACATGCCAATGCCAGGGAAGGGAGAAGAGAGAGCATGAGGAAAATCGATAGGAGAGAGCTGCTGAAGGGATTTTCGGGGAGGAACCCTCTGCATGCGTCGCAAAACTCACAGACTACTACTACCTTTGTGTAATGCTCACCCAAGAAATTATAGGACTACTACCGACTGTAAGACAGCCTTACATAATCCAAGAATAATTATAGTTTCTTACACGCAAGAGAGTCGAAGCCGACACACTGTGATGTGAAACTTACATGTGTGTATGTACAGCATGTTCCAAAAGCTACTCAACCGTGCTTGTGTATAGAGATTAGTTAATATGTAATCTCATCTCATCCATGGCTTCTGGTTCTAGTGACCGGTGCCGGTCACCGGCACCGGGACATTCTGATAGTACATAAGCGCCGAGCAATCACTTTTTTAAATCAATAATTACTCTCAGTCAGACAGACAGACAGACAGTCAACAGTAGCGGATTTGCTTGAAATTTCGAATTCGAAAATAACTACTGAGCTAGCTGGAGAAAAATCGGGTTAAGGATTCCCATTGCCCTAAAAACGCTGAAACTATAATTATTTACACGTACCTATAAGTAGCTACATTATTAGTACACAGCGCCTGTGGTCTGTTCTGCCATTGTTTCTCTGTTGACATGAAAAGCTAAATGTCTCCCAAGCCAACCTTTCTTCATTACGAGCTCGTTCCAAATTCAGCATTCTACACTTTTGGGTAGGTAGATAGAATTCGAATTGCAATAATTATTGCTGTCCTTTTCTTTTAATAATTTTGTAGTGCAAACAACAAACGTGAATTTAACGCTTTGGTTAAGAGACTAAAGGTTTACATTTTAAAGGAACCAAACTGGGCAACTCAAACTGCGCAACTCAAACGATGTTGTCAATAATTGTGATTCAAATCCTCCATCATGACTCATGACCTAGTATATTATTATCTGTAATTATATGTAGGCTGGGATACCGTATCTATCACGCTATAGGAGTCTGGGAGGTGTATGCACAGCAACATAAATATAAGGTGGGTCAAACATTAAATAGTTACCCAATTATACCCAAATTTATTTGACCCTGGTGAAGAGGTTCCAGGTCCAGGTCGATTGTGCTATTTGTCAGTTTTTCTCCATAAATGGCATGCTAGTATTAGGCCAAAGAAATATATACTCAGTGGACTAACTAACTAGTAAGATTTATATTTATGGAAAATGGAAGATTTACCATGTAAGCCTAGTCCTAGCTTTATTAAAAACGTGATAATAATATGCCGTTAGATTGTGTTATGCGATACTAATAAGCCTATAATACGTATGCATATTATGTACATAAGCCAAAATATATAACAATCATGAGAAAACAAGTATGTATACACACTTGAGAATAATATTTTTATAAATAAACGGTCCCTCGTACAGACTACAGACCCACGGACCTTAACCTCAACTGACAGTATTTACATTCGCACAAATATTATGATCATAATATAATTACTTTCATTCTGAATGAGTTTAATGTCTTTTTCCCGTACTGTACTGTACGACTCGACTCAATGTACTGTACTAACTAATCATCTGTGAGACTCACAAGAGTATAATTCATAACTTCTGGTACAAGATTAAATAGAATGAACGTAACATCATGCTAAGTTAATTATAAAATAGCGCTAACCCAAGCTACATTCAGTATTCTATTTCTGGGATCGTTTGTCTCTCCCTCCAATAGCTCAAAGTAAGTCGCCGCACCAGTCTCGACTCTTGCACAAGAATTATAGTTCAATATTTTTTATACTCAACGTGTGAAAAATCTTGCACGTTATATATATATAGTTATATACGGCTATGTGTACACAACGATGAGCAAAAAAAAGGAGACAAGTTAACTGATCCTGGTCATCCTCCTGCCTTCTGCTTAGAAATATGATTTAACTACAGCATAGCAGCTCAAGTATGAATTTAACAACTATTTTACCCTAGATACAATAGATTCTATGAATATTACTAAATGCAGCACGAAATTGTCTAAATTGATTGTGAGTCGTGACAGCGCATCAGCGGACCATAGTACTCAACCATAACTGCTTGATTTCCTATGAGAAACCTCATAGCATACACATAACATCGATATAAATCATATGATTCACGCTATCAGCTTTTCATGTGGTCTAGTAAGATTTTGTTTGGTACATAGAACCATAATAAATAATGGACACTTAGGGCCAAAATGACCTGGTAGTGTTACCGTATTTTCTGTAATAGTCGACCCCTTCAAATATTCAAATTCCGACCTCCTAGACCCGTCCACTATTACAGGCCCGTCTACTATTACAGGAAATACGGTACATATTATTTTATCAACAATGGACTGGCGTTTGTCCGATACGAAATCGAAACGTTATCGAAGTTCCTTTTTCATTATGATGCTTCTCAATGATTCCTTCAACTAAAATTTATTATTTAATTCAGCAACCATAATATACTTTGAACTTTTTTACGCATGTAAAAATTAGATTGTTCATGCCGCTGAAATAGCGGCCGCACATCATAGGTACATACTTGGTGCGGTAGTTGGTCTTGGGTAAATCTAAATCTCAAATGGTGTTGCAAAATATTTTTATATATATATAACCATACTATAATCATGTATAGATGATTGTAGTAGTTTCAATTCCCATACTTGCCTACACCTTTTATTGTAATTATTATTGCATTTTCAATTTTTACGTGCTATTAAATTCGTTTCTCGCATCCTGCTTTCAATTTTGTTTTTAATTTTGTTACGACTTGAATTTTACATGCATTGCAACAATTAAAGTTACAGTTTTTATTAGAACAAATTTTGTTTTCATTCATGGTTTGTACGTCGCCGTTTAGTACTGCTTTCAATAGTTTAAATAATATTTTGACTTTGTACGATGAAACGCGGAAACAACTAATATTTTACAAATACAATTTAAAATTTAAACTTAAGGAATGATTCTAACTGACAATGACATATTTATATAGTATGTGTTTCATTGCAAATTTAATTTACTCGATTCTTGATTTAAATTGAAAGTTGTAATTATTGTGAGCAAAGAGTATAATAGCCAAGCGATTCAAGACAATGATACAATCCTCAGACGCAGACACAATAACACTCGCACTACCATATAAACTTTGTCACTGAATTCATAATAATTAAAAATGGAAACTCACAACATAAACAACAAAGTTTTCTTTTACTTTTCACGCCCATGTAAACAAGTTTACTGAACATAAATTCGCTTCAACTATTTCATTCACTGTGTATAATTACATCAAGTTAGTGGAGCATGCGGTACATATGCATGCCCCAAAGTAACGGTGATTTATTTTTATAAGGAAATAATTTTTTTTTGTTGGAAACGCTCAGATAACCAAGCTTGACAAATTCGAAAATGAAATTTATAAAAATTGCGAATTTGAGTACCAAGTATTTGAAACATGATTAAATACGAGAATAGAGAATTTTACGAGGATTGCTATAATAATAGTCAACACGGATTTTGATTTACTGGGTCCTATCGACATGATTTATAATTTACAGGATTTGACACATTATGCAGCTCATTGTGAACGAGTACTAAAAGTTTATCTAAAGTACTTTCTAATGTTGTAATATTACTATGTAATAATGTGCTACCACCGACCTACATTACTAGGTTCACTCCATGTTCATGTGAGCACATACTTATTAACCATCACTATTTATTACTTCAGCAGAGACAGCAGAAAATCCTTCTCAAATATGAATCTGAGGAGCTACTTAGTTGCAAGCAACTGCAAGAATTTATGGATTTAATAACCAAAACTAAAAATGCAATAATAGGGCTACACTGTGATTCTTTTTTATGGCCTATTGTGCATACATTTGAAACTCCTCGCTAAACATGCTTTTTAAACTACTATGTAGTATACTAATACTAGGAAAAAACTCCCATGAATTCATATTTTAAATATAATAAGTCCACTCCATCGTAATCATTTTAGAAGTCGAAGTCGAAAGCAGGTTAAACTAATCATGTCATGCCGGTACGGGTGGCCGGTGGTGGTAGGCACAATTTGAAGCGAGTAACTGGGCAAATAAAGTAGGTAAGTAACGAAAACGAATAGCTTGAGAAAATGAAGGAAACGAAAGGAGTGTGGAAATATAGGACTGGTAAAATCAATATTTGTTTACTAAAGCAGAGGTTCCAAATCGAAACTTATCAAACTAATAGACTTTCCCCAACCCAGTTTGTATGGGGCTACCTATCCTTCCTTATAGTATTACTGTCACCTGATATAATGAAATGGATTATAGATTTGGATATATATTGTGTACAAAATGTTGTTGGGGGAAGGAAATAATGCAGTAATAATCGTAAATAGGTAGCATGAAAGGGAAAGGCAGACAGACAAAGGGGTAGACTAAGGCCTATTTATTACAGTGTTTTTATTTCTAGCGAAAACTTGGCTTCACAAAAATGAGAGGAAAAAAAGCTCATGAAAGAGGCTCCAAGACTTTTACATCGGTAAGTTTCCCGATGAGCATTCAAAAAAACGCACGTTGTATATACACATAAACATAAGTGTAATCAACCTCCGGTGCAACTGTAATGCCGAAGAACTAGTAATGTACCTAGGTACCTACTTTTAGGCATGTGCCAATAAGGCACAAAAAGGTAATTATTAATTCTTGGCAGCTCTTGAGACTTTTTTACCTTTTTTCCAGTGACATAAAAGCACAGACATCAGAATCAAGCTAAAAATAAATCAGCGACAACGCAACTGCAGGAATAAAAAAAAGTCTAGTCTATCCCGAAAGTTGTACTTACTATACATGCAGTACAATTTATAAACAATTAATTTCTTAGAATCAGAAACAGTCAATTTACAGTAATAATGACAATTTGTAAGCACCCGCCGAATTGATTACCTTGCCGAAGGTGTACGTATATATTAGAGGAATTCTTCCTTCAAAACGGACAAACATTATTATTTAAATATAATATTGAAATTTAATTCTAGCCTTGAAATTTCACCTCAAATTACATTCACTATATAGTATATCAGTAGTCTAGAATCCTGAACACCAGTGTAATTTCTTACAACCTCCTATCAACTCAACACTTAAAGCATGATAAAAACAAATAAGGGTACTATGTACTTAAATATGCTGCTGCGTGCATTAGTGATCTAATTAAGTGTATATTTACTAAGTAGGTGAGTCACTTAAAACTAATCACCTACGACTAACCTATACACACCTCGGAGAAATTACCACCTTAAGTAGGTAGGTGCCTACAAGTATCTTGTAATTTAGAAGCATAAGAAACAGAGTCATTAACTTACCCCAAGAGGGCCGCCTCTTCCATGGATGTAGATGTAGGCATTCTTCTTACTTTATCCCTGTATAAAAACAAATGACATTTTTTTATTATTATTATTACATATTTTCAAAATTACACCGGTACCGGCACCGGTGTGCACAATAATAGATAGTTTTTTTTTTAAATTTTGCAATCCACCTCAAGTGACCCTGTAATTATTATTTGTAAAAGCAGCAGTCTAAGCTTATATTTACTCAAGTATAATCCCAATTATAAATTCCATTAATGGCCAGAGAGCAATATTTACACTTACTTATAATATGTGTATACTCAAATGGTTAAATATATAATGCATTAAAAAAATTGTGTGCCCAAGTTCAAACCGTCGTTTCCGTGGTTAAGTTTTACGACGCGTGATACGAGTTACGACGAGGACTTATGATTAAAAATACAAATACAAGGACTACAATAATGTTGTGAAAGGGTAAAATGGCAACAACCAAAAATATACATGAATATTTACTTTAACTCTTCAATAGTCTCCGGCCTCCGGCTCCGGGCTATACTTATTCACCTCATCAAGATGAAGGCACAGAGTACCTGTATACTTGACAGGGCTATACTTTAATCTATTTAACCGACCGTAGCTCGTAAAACCGACGAACAAAATTTTTGTTAAGCATATAATTATAGGTGGGTACCTATACACATGTGGTATATATAGGTGTGTAATAATGCTAGTTTTTTTTGTTTTTAAATATTTTGATCTACAAATTTACAGTGTTCCACTCCACCTACGCCAGCCAACTACTCCATTAGGTACGCAAATGAATAAGAGCAAAAACTCATTATGGCTTCCCCCTTACACATAATATCATGACCACACCACAAAAATAATACCACTCACCATAAACACTATATAGCTTTAACCCGCACCGTACCGAATCCGATGAAAGTATGTTTAATATAATATCTGTTAGTCATATATACAGTTATTGTGTTATATAATTACATACAAAATAAATATCCGCAGCAGGGCACATAATATAAAACCATGGGAATAGCAAATCTATGCGAAAAATGGTACAGATTTGATATTTCCAAAAGTAAATTTTATATATCTAGTTGTTGGTCTTGGTCTTGAAAGCATAAAAAACTGCTGTCAAAGAAAAAATTGAATTTACTTTGCATGAATTGAAAGTTATGATTTGAGTTTTGCCTTATTGATTCAAACACTATATGTATTATCATATAGATACGACTTTCTACTTCCACCGCTTTCAGCTGTAACTTGTACAAAATTCGTATATATGCTTAAGGCGGATAAATAAAAAACGAACATCTCTTCGCAAACTTAGGACGACCTTCAGTTTGAGCCTGTCTTTCCTTGTCTTTAAATTAAATTAGTAAATTATTAGCACACTTTCAATGTGTGAACTAGCCATGTCTCTATTGACTGACGCCTAAAGGTTAGTCTTTAAACTACTCTAAACGTAATTAAAATGTATAAATATTCAGTGTTCGCCTAATGATAAGTCAAATGGTGTTGTCCTTTGAGGCAAGGAAAATTGAAATGTTGCTCAACAATCTCAGATTCCAGATATAATTATGCCTACTAGTCTTGTGCATAAAACTTCAATATTTAAAATCACTCCGTAATACATTTGACACTATTTGTTACCGTGCAATATAAAACTGTAAATTATATCTACTACTTACGTGTAACATTGTGCATTCGAATTCTAATAAATGGCTCAAATTAACAAATGATATCTCATTCCTGCTATTTCTACAGTAATTATGCATAGGGGGCTTTATTGTGAGCTGGAAGATATAATAATAATTATGAAAAATGATTTTACATACGACGCTATAAAGACGTGTCATTTTTGTCGCATTTTAAATCGCGTGTTAAAATTAACTTAAAATTCTAATTTATTTCAATGCATATCTCCTGTCTAAAATAGAATCCCAATCTCGCCACAACTTCATATGTTAATGTGTAAAATAAATGAGCAAAAATCGTGCCAACAGTCAACAAACGATAATCTTTCCTAAACCTGAAACTACAATAATATAATACATGCAGAAAAGAAAAACCCATTGCAGTATATTAAAGACATGTATAGGAATTATAATGAGATGGTTTCTCACGTCTTTATAGTACTGCATTCTGAACTGAATCAACGGGGAGAAAAGAAGCATATTCGTCACTCTTATGCCATTCTTTGATTCTTTCCATATATATACTATATAAGCACGCAGTAATTATTCATTCACCAGTTTATATACGACCAAATGAATTTGACGTTGACACTTAAAACCACTACCACTGCACTGCACTGACTACAGAATTTTTTTCTACTTTTTAATTGCCCATTTTTATGAGTATTACGTCTGGCAATAAAAATCATGTACAATTATCTCTAATACTCTCCTAATGTGTAATTAAAGTACGAGTATAGTCTACACGACGATGGATGCAACGTAATGGATTTTCGAATTTTAAAAACTCTTTCAATAAGCACACCATATTTGCATCTGTTCAAACTTCAAACATTTAACTTCTGGCTCCGCGGAGCAGTTTCAAAGATGGTAAATAGTTAATTGTAAATAGTGAGTGCGTATATACGTAATTAAACGAGTGAATAAAATGTGGTCATGCTGTGTACTTACAAAGCTGAAAGTATTTATACTGCGTTTCGCAATATCTATAAAGTATAAAGATACAAAAGTGATGGAAATGAATTCCATATTACAATTTCATATTACAGAAGGCTGACACTGACAAAAACATGCTTCTGAGAAATATTCTTACAATTTTATGACTCACGTTTATCCCTATGAATTTTGAATGATTCTCTGGTTTTTAGAATACAGTAAAAATTTACATTTAATTGTATGTCAATGATAATTTCATAATTCAATATACAGGAAATTTGTTACTTCAGAATTACTGCATGATGACATAGCTAATCTTGCTTAACTCGGTCAAAGAATTCGACTATACAAATGTACAGGCTAGAAGGTATATTATATTGTACACGACTGACGAAAAAGGTCGTATATTACATACAATATATTATAATTATTATAAATATTATATATTAGTGAGGTTCAAATCTACAGTGTGTCACAAAGTTAGAGGCAACATGATCCCAGGAAAAAAACCACCAACCCAACCAATAAATACCATGCTACATAATACGTAAGTACTAATGAAGGTATAAATAATTATTATATTTATATAGAACAAAAAATATATGGCTGGACGCTATTGTTGTAATCTTGAAATATATTAAATTATCACGGAGAATACCTTCGTAAAACACGGTCGTAATTGATTCCCGCACTATGGGCTTGAGAGGCAACTGAATCCTCGTGGATGTTTGGCAACACAAAAACACTCTGAGAAGCTCTAAGTGGTCCCGAGCCCGAATAATTACTGCTAGCCCCCCGAAAAATTCTTTTCATTGAGTTAACCACATTGAATTTTTCGGGTCGAGTCTGAGAAGGAATACCACCGTCAAATGAGGGTCTCGTCGTACTTCGGTAAACATCATTCTGACCACCACCACCCCCGCCCTCTCCACCTTGATTATTCAATGCTGAGTACGACCCACTAAAAACTGACCTCATCTTGATTGATATCTCCCACCCTTCGCGTCTCACTATATATCTTCACGGAGAACACACACACAATCGAAATAAATCAACCCTTGTGCCTCTGTACCATTGACATATACAACAATATAACAGTCCCAATATAATACAATACACCTATCGCAACCAATTTTCCACCTTTGAGGATTATTATCAACTTATCAACAAATTATTGAGCACACGCAAAGGAAAAATGCACAATTATCTGACTTGAAAACTTCCACTTCTTGCACTGTGTGTGTGTAATTTATTTTAATTTTCAAACCATTGATGACTTTGAAAAGAGTCAATTACAGTTTACTTTGAGTAAATGAATCTAGAAAACAAGTGCGCAGCACCTATACGATCCAGTCGTCACATACTTGTTCATAAATAATGTTATTATTGTGTATATTATATTCAACAATCTGTACTTTCACAGCGACCACAGTTACAGGAGAATGAGCCTCCCACAATCTGAGTGAGTTCTTGACAAACTATATAATAATTACTACTGTCATTATAGATGTGGGGATTCAACCGAGCTATATTTTCTGTACACACTGACTATATAAATCCTCAATAATTAATGAATGCTGGAGTGAGTTAGTGGTCGTTTTCGTTTTCGTATTAGTAGTAGTAGTTGTTGTATGGCATGATTACGATTAGGATGCCACAGGAGAGAAACAAGGACAGCGCGGCATATAACACCTTCCTCACAGTATTGATTTTAGTTTATCACAAAAGGCACGTGTGTAATAGACGTTTCTTTTTTTTACCTTTATGATTATTACTACTTACTACTATTAGAATAATATTATCCAACACAAAATCCAACTTTCTGACAATAAACTCCTTGACTTTCACCTGGTCTCTAAAATTGCAAATATATTCACGAATTCATACTAATACCAACTAGTCATAGTCAACTTGGCATATATCACACTTTTTAATTATCACTCCGTCTATGGTTATTAGTATATATTGAAGTTCAATGGTAGACTCTCATACAATAAGGAAGTTCACATATTTTTTTAGATTAAGATTCAAAAATAGTTAAGTTGAAGTTGAAGGATTTAAAATGTTAAATGCTCAGCAAGGCTGAATACGGTATTTAGACTGTACTAATCCTTCCAGTAAAATTACAATACAATTATCAGATGACAAGAATTTAACTTCCACATTCATAACAATAACAATAATAATTGTAATTGGCTAATTACAACGGAGGCACAAAGTTACTCTAAATAAGACAAGGTGACCACAGAACAGGAGAGGAATGAGATGACTATGTGGAATAAATTATCACATTTCCTACACGAGTTGCTCACACACACGAGGAAAGAATAGGGGGAGATCTGTTCCTGATACTATTCTTATACATAGGTCCTCGTCGAACTCCGCTCAAAGAATGATCTATTTCGATTTAAGTAATGCCGTATATATTATGGCAAATGGAACTGGGAATTTATTATGTCCAAACAAACTCTAAACAATATTATTATAGGCCACAACGTGTGTGTGCTGCTGCATTTTGAATTTTTGAATAGTTCAAGCCGTCGTCTTCGAGTCGAGACACAATTTCCCTGAGCTTCAATAATCGTGTAGTTAGTTGATACAACAAAATTATTGTAATAAAGTGACTACATAATGCTATCAACTATCCTGGCATTACGTATAATATGTCTCTATATTTGAGGTTAGGAACTTCACACGACGAGAACACTTGTGTGTGTGTGTTACGGAGACAGGAGCTAAAAGTGCTAGAATATAATATAGCTTTTAAATAGAACCTCTATAGCACTTGCAGTATTTTTTTTTAGCACCACCATATTCACCCACAAGGGGGTAGGAAAAGAATGAGACTCGTCAAGATTATCCAAAAGCTTTTATATTTTATGCATGGATGTATTTGTTGTAGTGTGTGTGTGTGTGTGTGGACGCTTTTTTCTGTTCTACCGTTCTACCTGTGTTGTTTGTGCCTGTTGTAACTACAAAACCTAATGCCGTAAAAGAAGACGGACAGAAATTTCACATCACATCCTACTACTCCTACTACTACCAGTAGTCCTATAAGTTCCTAA
>JAQFZE010000359.1:0-28487 GCA_034695245.1 Dicyrtomina saundersi | reverse complement strand
CAGATGCACCGCACCTACATACTTGTACCCTGTACTTTGTACAATTCTAGGTTCGGCTTCGTAAGAAGAAGTGCAGTATGATATTATTACATTTGTTTTTAAATAGGAAACTCTTTTCTGTTATCTACTGCATAGACATTTTTTCATGTAAATATTATTAGTATCGACACAGACGTATTACACATACAATGTAGGTATAATTATAGCAGAAATCTAAATCCAATTCAATATAGTGCCACAACGGCAACGTTACTCAGGACATGTATTATGGATGGCTTTCTGTTCTGAAAATATATATAAGTAATTAGCAGCATTCATATTTAAGCTAAGAGAGTGCAATAGCAATCAACACCATC
Organism: Dicyrtomina saundersi; assembly: GCA_034695245.1. NCBI lineage: Eukaryota > Metazoa > Arthropoda > Collembola > Symphypleona > Dicyrtomidae > Dicyrtomina > Dicyrtomina saundersi. Next base: position 28,131 of record JAQFZE010000359.1, on the reverse strand, counting down.
ACAATTGGATTTCGAAGTCTTATTCCCAATTCCCACGTGTTATTTTACCGGAACATAAATAGTAAGTGAGATGAGCTGAATGATGCTGATAAATAATAAGTATTAATTAATGAGGTAAAGTACCTGGTAAAGATGAAGGTTAAAATTTGTTCCAAATGTATGTGTAATTAAATAAAGTATGAAATTTCATCAATTTAATATAGTGATTTAGAACTGAGTAATACACATATTTTAATTTCGATGGTTAATTCGATGATTGTAAATATTTTCATTTGATTGTACACGATATACCATGTGTATAATTATGGAATATACAACGTGAGTATTGTATCTTTTAGAAATCGTAGTAATCGCCGAGGGCGACAAAAATAGTTGTGAAGGATTCTTAAAAATACGAGTGACAGTGACTCTAATGATGATATTGTAATAACGGTGTTATTAATGTGAAATTCCAGGGAAAAGCGTTGTAAAATAGAAGATATCAAGAAGAACATTAGAGATGCAATACTGGTGAGTTATCATTATTATATTCTTGTCAAATTATATAGCTTTAGGAATGAGTGTAGTGGGTATATAGTAATTATTACTTTATTTATATATATATATGTAATGTAATTATAATCAAGTACAGTACCATGGTTTCACTACCTACTACGCATACATGTGTGTATTCTCTGGAGTTCTAGTTGAAGTAATGCAGAAAATTCCCCCTTTACTCCTGCCCTCTACGCTTACGTAATTATTTGTGTCTATCGATCCAAAATATTTTGGCTAGAGATATACATACTATGTAGATAGAGCTCCAGCTTATACACAAAACTGACACATGCCTTATAGCAGGCCTATATCTGTACATGTATGAATTCGTAAATTCGTATCGTATTCGGATCGTATCGTATCGTCTGCGTTGCGTGAATTTTATTTAATTTTTGCCATTCTAATTCCAGCTAACGTATTATGTACATTTAAGCATACATATTCTGTATACAGCTACATCCACTGCAGCGTAGATAGGTATATTTTAAGAGATGCCTATTCTATACAGTTGTAATTAATTGTGTAGAATGATGTGAATGATCCATGCGTTGTATTTAGAATTTTTTGTATTTTTGTCTTGTATTCGGAAATGGAGTTCCTGTGGCTATTGGTAAATGCATCTCCAACTGCTAAAACATTGTTCTAATTATATATTTCCGATCTCTCTGCGTGTATTCTCACAATTTTTGTCTCCCTTTTTGATGGATGGGTTTTGAGTCCTGGGGTCATTTAATGTTAATGTTAGGGTTAGGAGGAGTAAATGTATGTATTCTTGGATTTAGTTCCCCCAGTCAGGATTTTTATTCGTCAAGTATGTAAGATTATATTTTTATATTAGTATACCTACGTACCTACTTGCAATTATAAATTCCTCAAAAATTTTCTGTAAAACATTTTGCTAATTCTGATTGTGTAAAAGACACCAGATACGAGATAAGATGCGTCAGATAGTCAATCCCACCTTCTACTTCGGCAAACACAGTTACCTAATATGTAATTATTGTTTGAGAGGTGCAATTGCACCTGAACTTCTATAATTCTAATCAATACTCCCTTCCACCAGTAAAAAGAAACATGTTGCTGTTCTTACCAGAACAACCTGAGCAGAGCAGTTCATTCATGTATTGTATCAATATATCAATAATGAAATAGGTAGCAGGGTATGCTAAAAAGATGTTGGCTTGTGTGTAGATAATTTTTTCTTTTAAATATTGCCCCCTCTTATCACTATACTATAGCAGTGTAATTATATACTATTATCTTTTAAAATCGTTGGTGATCTTTGTCTATGGACCACAGTCCACACAAGGTACATAATGAGATTTTCTTGGGATCTATTAGCTATATTATGAGCGTATGGCAATGCCTCTGACATTGTATGCATGTGTAGAGCAAAAAGGAATTATGTCTGCTTGTATATGTGAGTGAGTATATCTGTAACTCAAATAATGACTTTCGGCAGACTTTAGTCAAGAGTGAAAAAGCATTATTTTATGTGGTGTAGTTGTAGTTAACATTGAACAGGCGAAAGGATGTATCATCACGTATAGATAAAGATAGAAAATTTTTAAGGTTATTCAGTCCTTGGCCACTTCGTGGGCTTTGAGTGTCTCATTTCACATGTATAGTATGTATATACATACATTCTGGGGTTCTCTTTTTCCTATGTTATATTAATTATATCTGCTCCAACACAAAAAGTAAATGTCATTGTTTATGTAGGTGGGCTATTTTCATTTTGTGTAAGGTTCATGGTCATTATTATTAGCATTGGTTTTAGTTGTGGTTTCTTCATGTTTTGAGACTCTCGTCGTACAGTTGTACTTCTTGTACTCTTCCGCTCTGAGAAAACAAGTGAGGAAATCTAAATTTAAAAACAAGTGCGAGGAGACAAGTGTGGAATTTCGTTGACTGTCTTGAAGTCAAAATATCTGTCTATATGGATTGGCAATTAGGCCTCGACTCGGAAGGGTCCACCAAAGCACATTAGGATGAGAATGCAAGTTTAAAACAAAATATATTTTTTACGTGCTTAAGCTTAATCAAGAGGCAATGCTCTATTTTCAAAACTATTGCCAAAAAAATATTCTTATTAAATATGGCGCTAGTTTTGAATTTAATTTTTGCGTATGGCCTCAAACTTTGAATTTAACTCAAGTCTATCATGAATCATGATGGGTTAGAAATCCTGTTGCTAAATTTCTGTTAGGGGGTTTAAAAAATTTTGAATTTCATGACCGTCACCGCTCATCCTGATGAAAGTGGATTAAAATAACAGAGGGGTGCAAATCAACTGGAATTTTATACAACAACTATCGCTCGCTCTGTTTTTCGTTTCGTTTCATTTCGTCATTTTGCTTTTGCTGTCCTCGTGGTGAGGGAGTGTGCGGACATGATAATAATAATTCAATTATGTGTCATGTTATGTACTACGTCCGTCGCTGGGGTGTGAGTGAAGATGCACAGACGTACTTACAGGAGAAATGGATATAATAATATATTCAATAATTATTAGGGATGAAGTAATTATGGTTCTGCCGGACGGATGGACAGAGAGTTTGAATAGTCTGTATAGTGTGGTATTGGGGGATAGTATGAGTGCACACATATGTGCGGTTCACCAAATTGTACGGATAATTTAACTGTAGATTCAATTTTGAAATGCAAAACAAGGTTGGAACTTAAAGGGGAGACGACGACACTGATCATGAAGAGAGTGACGAAATGAGCTAAGTCACTCCGTCGCTTTCATCCTAATTATGTACACGTTTTCTCATGTCAGCCAGGGTGCCGACATCTCTATGTGTTCTTCCTCGTATTCGTAGTAGCCGTATTGTGTATTATTATGATTAGGAGGAGCGTTGACTTGGCTGGAAGTTGTCTGTCTGTACTCTGCCCTGTGTGGTTGTGTCTCTCCTCTGTGGGTTTGTGTCTGTCTGTCCATGTTCGTAGTATATAGTTGGTAGTAGTGGATAGGGTGTTGGTGGCGGAATCCTTAGGAGTATCAGTATACCAATCTACTTGGACTTGGACGTCTACTTGTCCTTCCCATTCCCATTGTAGTCATCTATTCATTTTTGTTCATTTGAGTTTAGCACCACCAGCTTTTCACTTGGCTAAATCAGAGAAGAGGGATTTAGAAGAAGTTGACGGACGAGCGTGTATATTTATTATGGTGCGGTCGTTTTCACGATTCCACTCCACGTACCTTCTCATCTCCTAAAGCTCTTGCGTCTCATATCAGTCGACATTTTATTAACCTTTTGTATTTGTATACATTTGCATTACAGAGACAGACTACATATTATAATGTAATATTCGAGTCTGTCTGCAGTCTGCGTTAGTCTCTGTCTGTCCTGGAGGAGTCGCGCTCTGTTCTTTTGAGTTCTTTTGCTCACTCCGAGTGAAGGAAAGTAAAGTAAAGCGAAGGAGAGGCTATACAGTGTGTAGACTCCTATCCTCTCACACTATAACATGATCTTTGCTTCACTCTACACCGGGACCGGGATCGTGGACGGTGGAGGGTGGGTGAACATATTTATAGGGCTCGCTTATACGTGTGTATATATTATATATGATTACAGATAAGTGAACATGAAAATGAAACTGTAAATAAATGAAATCTACTTGGCTGGGATATTGTGGCCTAGGAGCTCGGGCTCGGGATCCTTCATCATCATCCTCATATTCTCGATGAAATGCCTTGTGCTACTTTTATTTGACTTCTAGACGAGGTGCGTCTAGAAGTCTGTATAAAGCTCTCGAGTTTCTAGAGATGGTATTAGAGAGAAGGGGCACTACTACATATAATCTAATATTACATATACAGATAGAGCTCCAACATGAGCTTTGTACTCCTGATACTCACTGATACTCTCCTTGTCGCCCCTGTCGATAGTTGGGCTGAACTGAACAGATGTAGATCCGTGCTTATCTTTGCCCATGTACGAGGAAATGAAAATTCAATCACACGTGTCACTAAATCCTGAATCGTTCCTATTTTCCCCCGACTTCGTCCGATCTCGGTCCGCCTTACTTTCACAGTCAAACCAAAGCCAAACCAAGTCAAGCCACTACCACCAACCACCACCACCATTTAAGGCTTTCATTTTCATTTTCCCTGGCCACCAAATTTCCTATTGTGTTTCCAAATACATAGGAGGCCGGTCAAGATATTCTTCTTATCATGAATTAGTTGAACCCCGTAATTCATTCTTCTCTGCTCCCAGGCCAGCCAATGACATCGACTCGACAACGGGAAGCAAACCCAGCCAACCACCAGCTGGCTTTCCTCCTCTGTACACTGTATATAGTCTTTATAGTCGGTACAAAAGGAACGTTTTCAAGATTAGAAAGCCATTTTCGCGCCGTGGGTTATAATAATGTGAATAGCAGAGTCGGACAAACGACTTTGTCTTGGTACTACTGTCTGTATATTTCTCTAAAAAATAGCTAGGCTAAGTTAGTAGCCCCAATTCCGATCAGCTCCTTGTTCTCTTCACTTTGATATTTTAGTTGATATTGATACAGTAATGCAGAATATGTTGTCTTTTGTTACAAATTACAGGCCACCAAATACCAAAGATAATTCGCTTTTTGTACAAGATGTTGTTGTGGTAGACCTCAGTTTTTGTTTCTTTAAAAATAATAGGGATAAAACCACATGGAAAAAGAGCTCCCTCTCATTGTCAGTTTCATTTGACACTCATGAAAATTGATGGAGAGACCTTTGACGTCTAAAAGTCAAACAGGTCGTGAATTTCTTAATGTCTTCCTCACGGTAGTACAGTGGTAATGGTCGTATATCGTATGTACTATTTCCTCAGACTGTGCACCAAAAGGAAGGCCAAGACGACTAGCTATAGTGTGTAGCTAGTAGCTATTTAGACACCATGACTATCAGGCCAGTAGTAATAAAGGAAAAAGTAATATTTACCACGTTCCCCCATCTAAAACTCTAAACGAAGTTGCGAAATTGAAATGCGGATTCACATGGATCGCTTCGAGAGGGAGACAGAGAAAGAGAAAAGCAATACCAATATTAGAATTGGAATAAAAATCAAAATTAGACGTGCTCTTTGGAAGGCTTTGATTACATGGTTATAAGGAAATATAGCTAGAGCTCTGTCTAAAAGCTGATGATTATAGTTGTGTAGTTTGGATATATACTTTATCCTATACTAGATCTCCCTCTCGTTTAGCCTCAGCCGCGGTCGGCATTGACGTTTGAGAATTTGTTATTTTTTGTGTGCAAAAGTACTACAATAATTATTTTGTGATATAATAAACAAAAGTAATTTTATTCGTATGTGACAGGATGAGAAAGATAAAAAAAACTTTTCGAGTCTAATAATGTGGAATGCTTTATGCGTTGAGTACATTGTGTGCACTCTTCTGTGTGTATGTGTAATATAATACCTAATTATAAATTTACGGCCTTGAATATCTGTCTGGTGTGACGTACTTAGAGGTACCTGCTGTACGAATTCATTAGTCAAGTTAAGTCTTTGAATGCCAAGGGAAAATGTAACACGAGAACTATGCGTGCTCTCCTCAGTTCATGCTGATTGTGATTTTCAATGTAAGCTTTCATAATAATGTTTTCGCAAACACCGACGAGTTGGTGGGAAAATGGTGTGGAGGTACACATCATCTCTCTCTCTCTCTCTCATTCTACAGAAAACAGAACCAATATATATATGTATATTATTATATGCGAAGGAAAATGAGCCAGCCAACACACAACTGCAACTGGGAGATGAAGGGGGGGGGGATGATTCGTTTCTGCTCTCTTCAAGTGGATAGATAGATACTTATATTATTTATTAGTATGGATGTGGATCGTCCAGAGTCAGAGACAGCTGAAGAGGAGAGAGCATCATAATAAGATAAATAAGATGCGCAATGATTTAAATATTTGAATATGGTGCTCCGTCCTCATCTCTGTCTCTGTTTCTCTACATGACTTAATAAATATTGTCTCAATGCCCCAAATAAATACTAATACTTGTCTATGCCAATGTCGATATGATATCATCCCTGCTGCCTCCACTTATTTTTCACTCTTTTTACACGTCTACTACATATCTCTCTTCTAGGATATTCTTCAGTCCTCTCCCTCCTACCGACATCCATACGAATAGTAATGTCGTCGTTGGTCCTTTAATATTTGTAGATGCAATATCAACCCCTTTGGAATTTGTTTTTCTGCATGCATAGCATTACAAAAAGTGTGCACATTCATGTCGTACACTCGTTCAAAATTCATATACAGAATATTTGTCGAAAGTTAAAAAATAATTAAGTAGGGCATTTTAGTTAGTTAGAAAACAAAGTTAAGATACATTAAACTTGAATATTTGTAAATTCGGAATTGATATACTTGATAAAAACCCTTTTTGGGGAAGTGATCAAATCTCCTAGTGAATTTGACGGTCAGGAAATCCTCATTTCCCCTTTGTTTTAGCTGCAGATATTGGTTTTTGACTATATATTGTGGAAACTGAAGTTTTACTACCGACTGGTGCTTATACTGATATTTTGTCATCAGTGGTGATGATTATTATATTTAACATTGAGTTTTGATTTGGACATTTGGATTCTGAAATAATTTTTGCAATTAGATTTATTTTGGAATTGTGACAGGGGTGTGTGAAGGCTTTTTTTTGAGTTTATGAAATAACTGTCTATGTTAAAATCTGTAATTATTATTTATGTGAGCCACTCTTCTTGCATGTGACTAATTATTTTTTTAGACTATATTTGGCTTTCACTCATTTCATTTTTGTTAGTTTCAATTCTTTCAATAGTAATAATACTAATAATATTCTAAAATGTAATTTGTTATCTCCCTTTAGAGGATTAGAAAATTAGAGAAAAACCATTGACTGTAAATGTAATCTGTGCTGGTAATTATAAATCTAAGGTACCTACTCAAGGTACTTAGCTATAATTATGCATATGACACGGCACCGGCCTGCATATGGCGTGATGTACTCATACAAACAGCATGGACTATGCATAATTATACAGACGTATTAGTGTATCCAAATATCCAAATTAACAACCATATGTAAAACCCCGACCATTCTAAAAAAGGAAGGGTGGATGCTTGTGTGTGTAGTTATTGTTATTTGTGAGTAGTTTTGAGTATTTGTGATCCGTCAGCTTCAGCTTTGAGCTATCTGTATTAACATCTGTCGCTTTTTGAAATGATGATTTGAAATGTAAATTTCTTGTGAGTTACTCATACTCACCAAATCACCTTCAGCAAAGGACGGGAGAGGGAAGAGAGCGAGAGAGAGAGAACAAATTAAAATTCACATTTGGGATTTGTTTGATATAGATTTGATAAGAAGGAATTTTATTAACTGGGGAAGCACTCAAGCTGACTTTGGCTCCGGCTCTGCTGCTCGTGCCACAGTATTCCACTACATGCAGAAGTGCAGTGTTGAGCGAACAGTCTCTATATACTCTATATACCGGGTATACGACAGAGTTCTATACTTGTACAACTTGAAGTAATTATACAGATGTAAAAGCATTTCGCTTTTCCCATTTCACATTTCCATCTGCAATAAATCATGACAAGTATTAAAGCGATCATAAATCTGTTTGTAAGGTGTGGGGTAAACTTTATTTTCATTGAGGATATGCCAACGCGAATGTGAACGTGGCGGCGTAGCTCAACTTTTAGTGGCTTTTCACTTTTCATCATCAGATTTTGATGGGAAGGTCTTCGATAATGCTACGACGAGGGCTGACTGTACTGAGCACAGATATTTGTAGTTTTTGGACGGGCGTGTTGAATTGGATGGAGATTGAATAATATTAATGAATTGCATGAATATAGATATTTTTTTACATAATATGTATTATTATAAAGTTTTATTGAATAAAATATATATACTTTATCGTTCTGATTGTATATTTTGTCATTTCCAATTCCAATTAACAGAGCAACCAACAAGCATGAGAATTTTTACATTTTCCAACAGATTAGACTCTCTTATCCTCTGGACTCTCGGGTTTTCACTCACGACTCACGCTTTCCACTGTCAAGATTAGTCACAAACATTTCGTTGGTTGTTTGCTGGTTCTTGGTCTTGTTGTGTTGTCGTTTGAGGATCGTTGTTGTGTGTGTGTGTGTGTGTGCGGCGTGCGGTTTTGCGGTAGATGAGACCGAGTCAAAGGACTCACTCAAAATAGTAGCTATCTTGATGTGTATTTTTATTATATAAAATATATTATGGAGTCGGAGGTGGAAAAATGTTGGATGATATGGATATGATATATGAAGGTAATGGGCTTTCTGGGAAGCTTAATAGCTGGGGGGTAAAAAATGGACGATACGAAGGAATGTATACTACCTATATGTTCTGTTACGTTGTATAATATGTAAAATACGAATACGATACGAATGTGAACATTTTGAGGACGTTTGACACGGTGACGAGACGACGGCGACAGAGGATGGACATGGACAGGAAGAGAGAGGGGGAAAAATTAGTTATCTATTTGATGAAGGATATGAATATAAATTAATTGCTGGCTTACTCACTTGATGATTCTCTCTCGTATTTTGCGCAGACTATTTCGGGCGCCATGAGTACTCTGACACCTCCAGTTGCATTGGAACACCCGGAAAACCAATTTAGAGTGGATTACATCCAAGACGTAGCGTCCCAACCTGATTTCGATTATCCTACTGTAAGTGAACTCTCTATATCTATCACTCCACATGCTACTATATGCCACACACTACTGTATGGAGCTCTGTATTTTTATATTATCATATTATATGCATAGCATGATTTTCCAAAGGAGATCCCTTCAAAGCTGTAAAGCACACTTCCACGATCATTTCTACGACAACCTTTTTCCCAAATCTTACACATATAATATCTTTTGGTTGAAGGAGCAGTACGAGATATTTTATCTATGCACGGTTTTTTCAAATATGCAAAATAGAGCATCTACAACATAACTCGAGGTTCATGGATATCTACCTTATATGTATGTAAAAATGCACTTTACATATTATTACAAATTAGGATAGGTAATTAAAAGGATTTCTACTTTAGAACAATGTATGAATTCATTTTTTGTACTTAAAAAAATCATTTATAATATTTGCTATTTTGTCATAACGCTTATTTCGGTACAATATTTTTGCAATTTTCAAAAACACGTGCTTAAGTGGAAGGAAATTCTTGGACTTTTGAAGAAAAGATGTTATTGAAATATTTTAAACTTTTTATAAACTTGTAATTAGAGCAATAAGAATTTTTTTGCAAACATAATAACCACATTATTTTTTAATTTCTTCTTGGTACTTGATTTTCTGATATTTTGCATACATAATAATGCATTATCGTCGTTATATTCAATTAAATCATCTTGAACTTTCCCACCCATTATTAGTGAAAATGACTCATATACGTTATTATTGTCTTTGTTTGAACAATGCTTATGTGGTACTGTATTCTCAGGGCAAGTAACCTACAATACTTGTATTAACAGTGTAACGTTTAAATGCTATCTCTAAAAAAAAATGCTCTAAAAAACAATATTTGAATACGTTGAACTTTTTAGAAGCATGCATTTCGTCCACTTTTTCCAAAAAACACATAAACCATAATTGACTAGAACATTTTGTGCAATTGCATAATATTTAAATGTTTAAGAAATATGTACCTACCTTGTTAATGGCTTATATTATCTCATCAAGGACTCTATATTTAATTTCATATGCACATTTTACATGACTACTCTCCTTTCTCCGATTCCCTGGCAAAAGTCTTTCTAATTTATTTTCCTCGTATTTATGCAAACTGAACTGAGATGAACTCTGAATTGAACCGACAGCGAGACCGACCGACCGACCGACAGCATGATCATGGTCTTGGTTGGTATTACGTCGCCTTATTAGTTTTGGTTTTGATGTGTTTTTGTTGAATCCAAACTGTGTCTCGATGATACAAACACACACAATTGACTAGTATGCTCAAACTCAAGTCTCGATACCTCCTCGACCTCTCGACAATCCATCTAAATTTGCTTTTGCTTTTCAAGTAAAGTAGTGACTGTTCCATGCATACGTAATTATTATATGTCTAGAGCTCTCTGGGTCGGGGAGTCGGGACTGGGTTTTACCTAAAATAGCTAATATCAACATATTACTTTAGTTTGTTTTCATCTGAGGATGAGCATGGAACATGGAAAGACTCTGAGAAAAGTTTCTAAGGAAAACGATTACCGGCATATAGAAGCTCAGAAACAAACTCAAAGAAGGACAAAATAAACTAAAGTAGAATCAACAATATTTGACCTCATAAATTATTATGATTACATAAAAAATTTCAATTTCCCCTTACGAGGGAAATCCTCCAACATTTATGTGTGTATAGTTTAGTTGTTTCAACAATATTATTATTACTACTAGGTCTCCATGTACATCTTACTTCTGTAGTTTGTTTTATTTCTTATTTATATTTACTCATTTGTTTTTAATCTCACATAGTGGGGGTAGAAGATATCAACATAACACCGTGTATGAAACACCTTTCTTCCCTTCATCACATAGCACAGTTATAATTTCACGAGGGATTCTAAATGTTATACTATATAATATGTAATGGTAATAAACGTTTTGGGTTTGATATAATTATTTACAGGAGTTTTATACCCATACGGAGATCTTATGGAAAGATCGAGGCGTCCAAACTTGCTTTGAAAGATCCAATGAATATCAACTAATAGACTGTGCAAAATAGTAAGTACCAAAATTTTACAAATCATTTCTTTGTCTTGGGTCAACAAGATGCATACTGCGTCCACGTCATAATAACGATCCGGTCATTTGATGAAATCTTCAGGATGCAGACAAAAATACATTGTAAGACATCATTGCTCTTCATTTTGATATCATAATATTATATAATCATCACCCAGTTAAATTCTTTCACATGCAAGTCTTCATTTCTTGTTGTACATAATTAATTACAACGTACTGCATGCATGGGAAATGTATGCACAATATGGACATATGTATATGTTGCACAATATTCATGGGACACACTAGATAGGGTTTAAACGTGATGGCTAAACGGGTTACGCTTCACGATTTGACTATGTAGTATTTAAAAACAATGAAAATGGATTTTTTTTTGTCGCTGTAGTTTTCATTTTCCATTTCTGTGAATTTGCACTGCCAAGCTGGCTCTCTGGCTCTGGCTATGACTATGACTCTGTGGCATATGGCCAAATTTACATGATTAATCATACTAACGGCCTAAAAAAAATGGAATGGATCTTAAAATCAATATAAATAATATCTTTCAATTGATCGTTCGTTTTTTCGAATTTGGATTTGATTCCATGAATATGTTTTTAGTTTTTTATAGGGAAAGCTTAATTGAAATAATCTCAATATGTTTGCCTACTTGGAAGAAATTAAAATTACAATCCAAGTCCAGTCAAGAACAATTTAAAAATAAAAACGTAAAATTACAATAAAGAAGTTGTTTCTAATCGTAAGTTTGGAACAAATATTTATTTGGTCACGAGCTCAAAAATGTTCAAGAAATAAATATTCTTTAACAAGCTAAAAAATGAAAATTAGTAGCCAAAATATTATTTGAACAAAAATGGAATAAAAAGTTTATGTATATATACAAATTTGCCATTAAAAAACCAAAGGACCCCGATCCCGATGTGGAAGGAAATATAGTGAAGGATTTACGTAGCTGGATTTTTTTAGAGCGTTGTTGAGGATCATTCTTATGATCCCTTATGGATTGTGGCCGCGTCCTGGTTGTATGGTAGGTGGCTACTTAAGATTTTTGTATTAGAACACCGAACAGAACCAGAACACACTACTACATATATATAATTACATCGTTTGTGGAGGTTTTACAGTGAAGAGTTTATGGGTAAGAGTAGCATAGTATAGTATAGTAGTAATAGAGTAAGTATGCATGTGAGTGTTAATAATTAGTTTCACGTAGTTGACGTAGTAGTTTGTAGTAGTGTGTGTGTGTGTGTGGAGTATTTGTTGTTTATCGGTCTGAAGAAATGGTGTGGTCGGCTTGATGTACAATAAATGGTGAAATATTTGATAAGGAAATAAAAGTGTTACTTTAGTATAACGACAACATAAAAACGACGGAGTGTCTTTCCTTGGAGATGTTTTATGGCTCTCAGCCGCTCTTCTCTGTATGAGTCTGAGTCGTCTGTGTGCTTTTTCTCTTGTATGTATGGATGTGTCTTCTTTGTGGGAAAGTAAAAAAAGATAGGGATAAGAGTGGAGTGTGGGGAGAGGGGAGGTTGTGGTATGTAGGCGAACAATGTTTTTAACCTAAAGTTTATTTTCATTGTCGGAGATAGTGCCAACAGTAGTTTTTTTTAAAGTGCAACCGTGGAGGAAATTGAAATTAATCTTGGATGACGGAATAATTTCAAGTTGGAAAGTTATATTTTAGGATTTAGATTCCATTGCACACATTGGCTTTGGATTTTGTGTGTGTGTGTTCGGATTGAACTGAATTGAATCGAATTGAAGTTTCTTCGTGGCTGTCCACCTGTTTGGAAACGTGGCCTCTGTGAGAGTTGGTGGATGTTTCTTTCGCCTTATGGCTTTGCCTTTGCCCCTCTCTCTCTGCTCTGCCTGCTTTGAGGGCATTTGCGAGTTGTGGCTTGGGGCTCCACTGTACTTGACTTTACTTTTGAAAGAATGCTTGAGTGAAGATATGATTGTAAGTCATCCTATGACCTGTCTCGTAGAGAGAGAGAGAGAGGAAGAAGTATCTTCTGTCGACTCCTACTACTACACGAAGATATGTGGAATATTGTATTTATACACTCACACCAGTCACACAACTTGACAGTAGCCATCCATAGCTCTCAAGAATTGTATACACAACGATTTTTTTAAACTTTAGGAAATCCAGACTAAATGTAGGTAGGTAGATACCTACTTACGTAGGCACGGACGTCGTAGCGTCGTTCTTATTGAATTTGAATTTGAACTTCAAACTGCAAAATAGCATATACCAAAGCTATCGACATCTTTTTAATTACAAATCTCACGAATTATTTTTGTTTGCTTTGGAAATAAAAAATTTAAGTTAAAAAATAAAAAAAAAATAAATGGTAAATCAAGAAACATAAAAAGCTTTTCTTGTCATGTTATGCTAGCTTATTGTTTTTTTTTAATGTTTTCAAAAATGTAGCTTGTATGGTTCTGAATTCTGAATGTTCCTTGGAAGACGAAGGCGAAGTCGCATACACATGATATATGTATACATAATAAATCGGCTGTAGGTGCCTGACGGGTTGTTGGGAAGGTATTTATGTACATTTAATGTATTTATATCTGTATCACCCTCATATCATAATGATACTCTGTATAGGCATGTCCTTATCTTATAGCCATCCTAACTTTTTTCTTTCCTCCGACCGAGAGTCATTATAAGTTACACGTAATCATAAAGTACATATAATATTCTAATCGTGTATACACGACTCCGCACAAGATATCATAGAAAAACTTGTGAGGAAAAAAAAGTATATATGTAATATATAATTATACCTTTAGTCATAGTCAGAGAGAGTCTACTGTGTTTCGATTTCGACTTGTTCGAGGTTGTTATTATTAAAAGTGGCGTCGGTTGAGTGCTTGTCGGCTTCTTCGCGGCTTTTACTTGTACATAGGAAACAGAGAGAGAGAGGGAGAGAGATAGGGTTTATTTGTGGTGTATGAAATAGGTTTTTAGATTGCTTCTTGACTCTCCTATCCTAGATTATACGATGTGATAGAGTAATAATATAAACTTTTAATTTTATAACACGGCACTCTCACTATCACCTCACTATATCACCATCCATATAGTATGTTGACTACCACTGTAGCTGGAGATTATTTTATATGTTGTTTCGAAATCAAAATTTGAAATGAGAGTATAGAACCACATACTCGTCGTCAGTATGAGTAAAACTGGGACTATATATAAGATGTAATTATGTAATTATGCCTAGCAGAGTAATTAGTAATAATTAAACTTAACACTATAGGGAAATATATGCGAGTCACTATATAGCATGATGTTTAATGCATAACGTACAGTTGGTAATATACCTACTATTTTGAATCTAGATTTATTTTTAAATCAGTAGTGAGGACGACAGCTTTCTGTACTACTACAGCTACAGCTGAGCTAAAATTTGTTTTGGACTGCAAAAATTCAGTCTTTTTTCAAATAAAAATAAAAAATATATATAACATTATGGCATTTGGCTTAGTATAGTTTGTTAGGGTGCTTATGGCTCTGACCTAGTGGAGCATAGTGTAGTGTGTTCTAGTAATAATAAAATTTTCTGTATTTTACCATTCGAATTTTGAACTCTCGAAACTGGGTATTTACGGGTCTAGTATATAGTGGAGGAAAGGATAGGTGTGTATAGAGTGCATTTAAGAATTTCCTTGGCGATCGATTAAAAATAGGACAAGAGTTGTTTGGTTTAACTTTGAGGATGAAAATAGGAATGGATGAGTCAGGAGTGTGAGTGCGAGTTCGAAGGAGGAAGAAAAGTACAGAAGAAGAGACTCTGCTATGATGTGCTATGCTCTGTATATATGAGAGTCTGAACTTGGTTTGTTGAAGAAATATTGCGGTATCATTCATATGATGGAACTGAATGTTCCGTAACTATTTTTGAGTCTGTCTTCTCGACAAGACACCAGCCGGATGAGGATAGGACCGGGGTGCACTGTCTGTATATAGCTAATTATATTATTATCTATTATAGGGAGCATACGCTCGTCCTTATATTATGGATGGGTGCGGATGTCATGTACATATTAGAAATAATTATACATAGTGTATGTTCTGAACGCGGAAGATTGTACAGAGATGACAGTGCAGAGAGAACAGAGGACGAACTCATCCTTTTTGGATTTGGATTTTGGATCATATTGATAATGTTTCTCTGGCATCATTTTTTCTATCACCACTGCTGTCCCAATTTTTGAGTACACACCCTGTTCTTCAAGTTAGAATGAGACACTACTATACAAAAACGGATATATAATAATTTAATATTATTGAATACATTTTTTGAGATTTTGAACAAGAAATTGAGAGCTATAGTTAATTTCAAAATATTCCAAATAAATCCAAGTCCAAAGTTTTTGTTATTTCAATTTTATATTCTTCATAATATTGGATGGTACAGTGCTCTGTAGAATATTTTATATAGAATCTATTAACATATATTTGGAGGAAAATATTAAATTTACGAGCGTCTATATTTTAACCTGTAAATTATTTATCTCAGTGGAAGCTGGCTCAGTCAGACAATAATTCTAATACAAAATTTAGAAATTATTTTAGAGATTTTTAGAATTTCATTTTATTTTTTTCGTGTAGTAGAAATAACCAGATGAAATATTTCATTTAAATGGAGGGCTTGTGTGTTTCCTATCTAAATAGACTTGCATTCCATGTACCTACCTCCATGTCTATGGACTTGTACCGATTGGTAATATACCTCTAGGTGGTAATGCAGATAATATATTTTCTACCGGTTCAATGTTTTCTAGAGTGAGAGGGGATAGTTCGCACTTGGTCGTCTTGAGTACTTCGTGCTCTTTGGTGAGATGCTGTCTCTCTCTCTCTGGAAAGAATATTTCTCCCACACTCACGTGTTCAAGTTCATGATGCTCCATCTTCATGACTTCTTCACGTCCACATCACAGGATAATTATATGCGAAAGAGAAAGGATTACATTATTATGTTGGCTGAACTAGTTTCAACCTAATTAGACTGGATTTCTTCTCGATCGGTGAAGTCTAATTCTCTACGGAGGGAACGGACGGACTGCTGAATGCATAGGTGGAGATTCTGGTTTGACTTGTGCTCAGCTCCGTAGATAGACTCACTCCACTGTTTCTGTCTAGAACTCGACGGACTTGACATCCCCGCGTCGTTCTGGTCTGTGCTGGCTAATAAGTTGAGAGCTGAAGGAGTCACCACGTACTAATCATCATCATATTATTGGCAGTCTTCAACTCATTGCACTTATGACATTTTGCCTTTGCCATGTGGAGCTCTCTCACACACCTTATTTAGCTAGATGAGACATTTCCTTAAATATTAATGACATGTAGTTTGTATGAATAAGTGAGAGAGGTTCTCGCGTTCTGTTCTCTTGTATATATTATTATTATGTAGTTTCAAGATCCTGTTGCTTTTCCCGAGCATCCATGGGTCTCTCTCTCTCTCACACAGATTAGGTGATGTTCTTATATTATGTATAACGTGATTATGCCATTCTATGTTATGCTCTGTTTTAATATGCTATGCATCTTCACTTGGGAACTGACTAGTGAGATCTGTCCATGTCTGTATTATAGTGTGTCGAGTGCGAGGGCTCTCTGTACATACTCTGCACTGAATATAATTATACTAATACTAATTTACGGACGCTCAGGAGTACTTTAGATGTTTAATTATACTCTACCACGAGAGAGAGGAGAGAATGTAGAAATGGATATTATATTATGGTGATGGTGAGGGAGGCAAAGCTAAAGAAAGAATTACTGCGGCTCGAGCGATAATCAAAATGAAACTAAATCTATACTCTTTACAGTATTATGATGATTGGTATAGAATGTATAGTAATAGTGGATGTGGAGACGGCCGAGACGGAGACTCTGCACAATTGCACACGAGGCTTAATTGATATATCTCTATGGCTCTCTGGACTGTAGGTGGATATATTTGAATTTCAATTTGCATTGTGGCCAAGACCAGGTATGATGTGGCTGGATGTGTGGATGGGAGATGATGCTATAATATAGGAGGACAAAGCACATCGGTCCAAACGTGGGCCCCTCCAGAACTACATACTACACAGACAGACAGATTAGGAGGCGTTGAGTGTTGAGTCGCTCAAGTCGCTCGGAGGGGATATATAATTATTATGTATATGTGTAGCACCAGCACCTATTAGTATGCATCATGTAAATGCACCAGCATATTATATGTCAGTTTAGTATGAGTAATCAGTAAGGATAAGAAGTACCTACCTACCTGCCTCCCATGTACCTACCTATGTATTTATACTGCATGTACCTACGTAGTAAGGAGGTATATTGGCTCATGTGACATACAGGTATACAGGAATGTGTCCAAGCATACCTTGTCCTGTTGCTGCTGCTGCTGCTCTTTACTGTGCTGTGTGAAGTCTTCCTTGTTACCTTTGCATTGCCAGGCCGAGCCATATGGCTATGCTGCTGTAGAAAATTTGCATGTGCAAAATAGCTCAACTCAAGATCAACCCCAGGCTTCATTATCATAACATAGGGAGCTTAGAACGTGGAACCTTTTAATTGGCTCCACTCTGTGTACTATTCGTTTTCAGACTCTGACTCGTGGATTGCAGTCGATGTCGAGTCGGGATCATAATATCAAAATTAATAAAACCTACTCTTTACAGAGTCGGTCCGTGTATGTGGATGAGAGGAGGCTATGTTATAAAAATATTGTTATGTGTTCAGAAATTTACAAATTTACAGGAGGAATTGAGCGGACTGGGAGTGTGGGGCCAGACAGACGTATGTCAAAAGGATAGCAGTAGCTACAGTATGGCTAGGTAGGTAGTTAGAAGTCTATAAAGAAGTGGTTGCTGCAGTTTGCAGTTGCCGTAGGAAACTATGCTATGAGCCGTAGTCATAGTAAAGTAAAAAGTAGGTAGGTAGTACTGTGTAGGTAGAGTTTTATACCATGATGTGATAAACACATGCGATGTGATTATACTGATTATTACAATCCTTGCACACTACTTACACCACTCTATATATACAAATTAACTACATATCTAATATACAAGTATAGACTCATGTCCGTATATTTAAATATATATTATGCATGCATATTTGGCATGTGTATTAATATGAATGTAGGAAGGTATTTGTGTAAAGGTGGAAATCATCGTAACATTATATACTAGGTATAGGACGAGTCTCCAATGTCTCCATTTGGATTTGCTGCTGAGAAATTTAATTATACTTGCTAGATTTTATAGTGGTTAGATTATGAAGTCGACTATTTTAAAAGTTATGCTTAATTTATGAGGTGAGTCACTTGTTAAATATAAAATAAAAATTGCTGAGAGTTGACAAAGAGGCCGTGCTCCCATCTTCCATGGGATTTGACGGTGAGATTTTTGTCACATGTGTAAAATGTAGAATGGAAAATGTACTCGCAGGAGGAGCAGTAGTAGTAGTAGTGTTCACTCAATAATAAATATATAATACACATTGAATGTACTGTGTGAAGGGAAGGAACATGAAATTTATCATCACGTTGTTACTCCTAGAGAGAATGATTAAATACGACTCCTGTCATCCATAATGTGATCATAACTCTGGTTGTGGCATTGATAAATAAATATAATATGCTAAATTTTAATTTTTGTCTCACCCACCTACCTTCAACTCTGCTACTAGTCTACTAGTACAAAAGCAACCAACCAAACCAAACCAATCCAGAAACCAATACTGACTGTTAGACTTTCAAGCAAATCCTATTCTCTATATAATAGTATGCATTCTCTACCTATAATTACCCATTGCCCACACATGTATCAATATTTGCAGAGTCAAAAAAGAATGAATTGATTTTTATGTCGCTATGACTTGGAAAATTGGCTCCAGTGGTTTTTTCCCTGTCAACACGTAGCTACTACCTTACACATTATTATTGCTTCAGTATTCTTGAAATTTAAAAAAAAAAATTTTGTTAGGTATATAAATACACTTAGATATTTATTTATGATCCATGTATATGTTGATATGAGGTGTGGACGTATAATTATACCTAAGATAATTATTAATTGTGAAGCCGCAGCTACCATTTCATCGCATTGTCATTGACATTGCCATTATACATGAAATTATTGATCCAATGACATTTAGTAATGGCTAAATTTTTACCATTGAGTAGCATGGCGCATGCATTAAATGGTGGATGAATTAAATGAAAATCAAGTTATACAAATACAAATATATAGTGAGTGGTGTTTAATATAGGAAATATATAGAAATAGAGATGAACATTTCTCATTTCTAACTCACTTTGAACTTTGTATAGGGCACATTATGAGTTTCCTTAATATGCGTTACTGCTACATATTACAAATAATGATATATATATATATACCTAGCTTTTTGTTGGTTCTTCTTATTCTTGGTTAGCCGAATTTTCATATCAAGTAAAATATGTATTTCAATTTGAATAGTCCAGTTTCCATAATATAATTTGGTAATCCTTATAATATAGTTTTATAACACTGACCTTTCTAACCCTTTTAGTGCTTTTGTAATAAATATTAATGTTAAGTATTTAACTGTGCATCCAAATCCTCATTAAAATCTCCAATCGATACACTGAATGTCTTTCTTGTGTGTCGTGGGTCGTTCTCGTCTTCTCGTCCTTTATTCCTCTGTTCCTTCTACGAGTGAGTGATGAGGGACGGGCGAACATTATAATGTTAATATTCATATAGTCCTTGTCCCTTGTATATAGTATGTATATATATATGTATTTATATAGTATGTATGTATGTACGGGGTACTATTGTCGTCAGTGGTTTGGTTGGAGACGTCAGGGCTTGAAAAAAATGGCAAATCCACACCGTCTTCCACTCTGACTGTTTGGTGTTAAAAACATAGAATAAATATTGGGAAATCCCCATCCAGGGTCAAAGGGAAAGGGCCTCAAAGAAAGAAACGGCTTATAGATATAGACAACTATACATACCATATAGAATGCAGATGCCGTGTTTGACTTGAGCATATGATTGTTGGTCAAGTCAGTTTACTGTCATGTTAATCTGATTGAGTACATAGATCCAGTTTACTCAGCATCACCAGTCCGAAAATGATCTTGTTTGAATTTGAATTGAATGGCCGGCCTGCCGTTCCTTGTCCCGTCTGCATAGTTTGTAATTTGTATGTAGAATGTAAAAAGAATGACAGGGAGACGCTTGATGCCTGTAATTCGTAGTATAGGTACCTACGATTATGCTTAATCTGCATACTTGGGAATTGGAAGGGATTTTGTTCTTCCTTAAAGGAAATGTGTCACAGTATATTATATGATGATTGCATTGTAGTAGTTTGAGAGATATAAAATTATGTGGTATTTAGTATTTATGATGATGATTAGTATTCTGGAGTGCGAGAAGGGGAAAATTATTAGCTTTGTATCCTTCACATTGGTCGTAAAAGACTGCTTATGTCACTTCTATAACTCGTGTGATTTTTTTTAAGCTCCACTTTTTTTTTACTACTCTTTATTCTCTTCAATTCCAATTTCAATGCTGCTCCCATGCAATGCAGTGCAATGTAATGGTTGCTCGTGTTTCGTTGTTCCTGTTCCTTGTGGTTAGTGAGGCACTATAATATAGATAGGCAGTCGGCGTCGGCATTTCCTTTGAATTCTGAAGTACATCTTTTATTTCAGAGTCATTTTGTCTGGCTCTGTCGACCATCGACTATATTATATACAGCTCCTAGCTCAACTAATAATCTTTGAGCAATTATATATAGTAGGTGCATACTACGCTCTAGAATTGCATACGACATTGCTATTAGAAGAGCTCTAACTTGGAGTTAACTCGAAGTAGTGAAATATGCGAGTTATTATGTTCCGTACGTTATATGCATCCGATTGTCAGGCCTTTTTTTAAATGCTGGTAACTTACTTCCTAATTTGGCTTAATAGTTAACCCTATATTTTTTTAGCAACTTTTTAAATGAATTTTTTCTTTTTATATGTAAAGAACACGTAGGTAATATAACTCAATCACGACTTTTAGCCGTCACTTCAATCCAAACTTATGTCTAGCATTTTTTTTTAATTTTAATATTTTACAGTATATTATGTTGTAATCATTTATATAGTTGTATAATTATCATGTGTGCCCGTTTTATTTTGATTTCGTGGGATGGCGGCGGACCTTGGATTTGTAGCAGAAATAAGATTTGAAATAATACACATACATATTTATAGAATGTGTAATTTGATGGGTATGGGTTATGGTTAAGGATACGTAGTGGAGTTACATTTTAAGGGGGAAAATACATATGAAAAAGTATTCAGAGTTGTATTATAAGTTTCATTTCTGTAGTTATATTTATGTAGGTATATCATGTAAAAAGTTGTGAGGGAGTTTTAAGGAGAGTAAAAGAAAAAAAACTATAGAGACAAATGGAGAGATTGGTCGTACCATGACCCAGTCCATGTGCCTCGATTCTAGATGGTTGATGGTAGTGAGTGGATCGTTAGATGTTTGTTGGTTCGTTCGCTCGCTTTCTCGTGTGCTATATGGGCGCTGGGTTTGTTGGATGTTTTAGAAGATTGTATGGATGACTCCGAAACTATAATATGACTGTGTGGAAATGTGGTCTTGAAGAGAGGAACGAGAGAAGGAGGGGGAAGAAGAAGTAGAAGAAGAACAAGAAGGTAAAATGTGGAAATTTTTTGGGTGAAACCCTTTAGACTGGGTGATAGACGATGTTGATGGAACTGGAAGGTCACGTTGAAAGTGATATGAGAATTGGTTTGGAAGCTTTTCCCGACTAAAAGTTCCATATCACCTCTTCGTCTCGTATCGTATGGGTTAGCAGTTAAATGGGATAAATGTGAGATTCTGACCGGCTTAACTCTGCCTTCAGTTGGTTCAGGGTTCACGTTGAGCCATAATGTTCCAAAAGGAGAGCGTCGTCTGGTGCACGTTTAATGTTATTACAAGAGAGAAAGGGAGGAGATATGTATATGTATGGGTGTGTGTGTGGAGGACTGTAAGAGTCCTAGACTTAAAAGAGCTATCTGTATAATAATATATGAGAGAAATTTCCTTCAACTTCCACACAGTCTGTTCACTGACTCACTATATACTGACTCAGCACTATACAGTATACAGAAACGAAGAGACGAGACTGTAGACGACGACATCGCCTATACTACTTGTACAACTAAACTATATAACTACTAACCTACTAGCAGTGAGTAGTATATATCTTAAACCTGACTATAACTGGAGACTGTAGGGGTTCGGGCTCGGATGGTCTCGGTTCTTAACCACAATATTCCGGTCTCAAGTTCGGGTCTGCTCCGAAAATTTGTATTTCAGTTTTATCTTATCATGAGAGCTTCTCCTTTTCGTCTTTTCTATGGATTTGGCATTGGTATGACTTGGTTTTTGTTCGTCTTGGTTTGGTTTTGGTTTTGGTGTGGTTAGCTTTGGACGAAAGAGAGAGAGAGACTGCAACGGAAATGCAGAAAATGTTCAATTCTTGATTTTCCAATAAATCATCAAAATAATTCTATGTGTAGAATAACATGTGTACTCCGACTCTGCCTATCTTTAATACAAATGTAATTACATACCTAGGTACTTTACCAACTTTTAAATGTTTCCCTACACATTTGCCTATATTTTGCTAGTTTATACACATATACAGTTGTAATTACTTGATTGATCTATAGAATTTAAAATGACATTTTTTTTTGCTATTTCCACATTGACATCCTTACATTACATTGGCCAGAATTACTCGTTGATTGATAGTAGTTGTAGTTTTAGTTTATATAACAGTGGGTACGGATTTAACAGAGAGGCACCTATGTTGGTGTGGGTATATGGGCATACGTTGTATGTGGGAGTTGCCATTGCCATAATTAAAATTAATTGCCTGTAGGGTCTACCATTACAACTATCACACGCTTCGACTACTGTATCGAAATGTAAATTACACACTAGTAGTAGTAGTAGTAGTTTTGTTCGAATGGCTTTTTAAAAAAAATAAGTTAAACTACTTGAATATATATTCGACTATAGAGATAATAATTTATTATATAATATTTTAAAATCGATGTGGACGTTGAAATCCGATTGAGCCTAGGGAGAAAAGCAGGAACAGAAACTGGCTTAATAATACAGTGCAGTAGTGGTGGGGTAATAGTAGCGATGGCTGCGCTGGGATTCCTCATTTTTTGGTTTATTTTTATCAAAATAAAAATGATAAATGAATCAAAGATTTGGTTGTAAAAGTTTTTAGGTTTTAGGTCTTTGTAAGGTTTTTGGTCTCTCTCAGTCTCAGTGTCTCTCAGTGCTTGCCAAAAACGGTGAATCGGAACCGCCCGAGAGCTTTAAATATAGCGAAAGTTCTACATATTATTATGTAGGTAGGTACACTGATAGTCAAAGTATATACAAAAAAAAAGTTGGTTACGTTTCATGTTGGACTTTGGGTCGCGAAAGAATACCATGCCATGCGATGCCATAGCCATTCACATATTTCGTTTCACATTTTCTTATGTTTCCTACATATATTCGGATTCGGAGTTCGGAGTAGGATATTTCTATGTTTTGGTGAAGGCCTAATATTATAGATCTATATGTTATATATTCCTAGTCGGATTTTCCTATTTCATACAGCTTTAAAAAGTGAGACGTGGAGAGAAGTAGGAGGGAGACGCGGAGCGTTGAGCGTATAGACTAGTCACTGTATAGACTTTGAAGGGATATAAGAGACGGACGCGCGTGTTACGTGGATATCAAATATAATATAGGAAAAAAAGATAGGGCGGGCGGGCGTCCTGGCACTGGCACTGCCACTGGTCTGGTACTGACTAGTTGGGCATGTGGCAGCAGGAGCAGGAGCTCTCTAGCTAGACTAGCTAGCTTTCGGGCATTACATAGTTTATGAGCCGCGGCGAATTCGAAACGATCGATATCGAAATAAAGAGTGGCTTTGAAAATGATTGTTGACTCAATTCTGGTCATGTTTTTGCTTGAATCATTCTAAGTCTAATGAGTCCCGTTCTTATGTACATAAGGTCCTTCTTGTGTGTGTGTCTCTCCCTCTCTCTCTCCCGTTGTTCTTCGCTCTCATACGTACGCCCTCCTACACCTTCTTGTTCTTTACGAATTCATCATCATTTTCATTCCTAGTTGCCATATTATGTAGGTATATATGGAGTGGTTAGTGCTAGTAGTGTGCATTACATTGTCTAGGAAAATTAAAACTAAAAGTATGTAGAACATTCAAGAGAAAATTTTCACCTACCTTTACCTACACAAAATACACGCAGAATCTGAACAATGAATGAGGATAATGCAAAAGTACGTATACCTACACATATACCTACACATCCAGTATATTGTGAACCCTGACTTTAAAAAAAAAGTCTTTTCACTTTTGAATCTTTAAGTAGTTACAGCTGTACGTGATGATATGGCTGTATTATAGGCCGTGCGAGTATGAAGTCCTAATCAAAGCTTCCATTAGTTTTGTATACCCATGTATAATTAGGACTTGGGGGTCTACACATTGCTACATATCCCCGATGAAGGAGCATTTTGGTCTAACTTGCACTGTAGGTCCAGTGGACTTACGTTGGACTGGAATTGTAATAATGCCTCTGCACTGACCATTCATTAGACTTGAAAAGAGATCCTAAATCATCTGTCTTTCTGTGAGGCTGAAGTACAGAAATGGAACATAGTCTGGACCTCGATAGAGTCTAAAGGGTGATGCATTGATTTGATTGGTTAACTCAAAACTCAACTCAACTAATCTCATCAACACAAGGAAAATACGTAGTAATTACATATTGCTTGGGTATGCATTGTTGTAGTTTTATCATTATAAATACTGAATGTTGCTAGTCCATGCAAGGATAATAATGGCACAGAAATCCAAATCAGAGTGACGCCTATAATATGATAATGGTAGGGCCATGACAGTGTCATACTAAGGGTCCAGTTTATTTTAGGAACCACCAAAATACAATCAGGACGGCGGACGGTAAGGAGTCGTATCAGTGTGTGTGTATTTGTACACGATTTCATAGTGATTTACTCAGACACTGCTTTATTAGTGTTAAGGAAAGCTTATTACGCTCTTCTATATGTACAAGATAGCTTTTTTGTAATTAGTTTTAAAATTGCTCAGTTTATATACGGGTTGAATCAAGTGTAGCTTTTACCTCTAATATTTCCTCTTGTTGTAGTTGTAGTATAGACTATACAGCTATTGGCAATCATTCTATTTCCATGCCTTCTACACTGCATACAGGCTGGAGCTAGACTGACTAGTGAGACGGATGTGACGAATATTTCGGACGGCTGCCTACATAGTATGAGTAGTGCCGAGAAAATAGGAAATGGAGAGCCTATTGGACCCGGTGCGGTACTGGCACTGGGGACGGTGTGGATGTATTTAGAAAATATTGATTGGAGGACAAAAACGAAATGAAGACTAAACTTGGGACGAGCACATAAACAAAGTTAGTTACCTTCGTCTCATGCACAGTGTGCAGTGGAGTTGAGTCAGAGGCAGAGAGTGTCTCTATTAATTCCTATTTATACCTGTATCTACGAAAGCAAGCCCACTCTTACCTGGGTATCATTATATAATTATGTAGGTAGGTGGGTAGGTACCTTCGCCGGTAATATAATTTGAAGGCCTGTGTAATTATACATAATGCTTGATGTAATTATTATTATAGTTTAGAGCTAGTATACGTACGTAGGTAGGTACGTATGGGCTGTGACATGGGATACATTTGTCTACATTATACTTTGTATTTTGTTTTAGGACTTCTGGTTCGAGGCTTCGAGGTTTCTGGTTTTGGTTGAAAATCCATGAATGAGCATAATATTATAGTAGAGAGGAGATAATTTTCGTTTTCGTTGGGAGTCAGACTTCCCCTCTCCCCGCATGTTAGTTTCCTTTACTGTTGACGTGGATCCCTAAATATTTGTGCTAATAAAATAAGCAGGGAAATTGAGTCGAGTCTGTTAGAGTTTTGGCTAGATTATTCTCAGCACAAACGATTATTTGTCTTTGAATTATTAAATTACGCTTATGACTACCATCTTCTCATTCTCTCCTGTGTGTGTCTGTCTCAGGATCTCTTTATCCTTGTAAAATTCTTCTCCATTTTACGCTGAATTTACTCTTTGTAGATCCATCAAACCCTGGATTTCTTCCCCTGTCTGTCTCGCTCTCTATCTCTTCATAATATTATTGTCGTGTGGACGAGCAATCTGAAATGATGAAATGTTTTGTTCCTTGCATGAACTGTCTAATGTAATTAGGTACATAGCATTTGTTGAAAATTGTAGTTTTGGTTTTGATGCTATGGTTTAAATAATTATTTAGTTGTATACACGCGTAATACAATACTTTTACAAATTAATGATAATTTGATGGGAGTGGTTAACACTACCAAAAGATTTTCTTTTAGGAAAACTGTGTATATTTGGCGAGACTGTGTGAAATCTAACCGCTAATTATAAAAAGTATTTAATAAACTTTATTCAGTCGCCGTTTTTGTACAACTATAAATAGCCCAATTCGTAGCATTTTTAGCAGTAATTTTGATGGTCGTTGACAGAATTTGAGAGAATTGTTCGAGGTAATTAATCAAATTTTGGCTTTAAAGAATGTTTATAGTATGGTGATGATTGTAAATCCTAATTGATCCTCTAAACGAGCGCCTAACGTGATTTCTTCCATTAATTTTGAGAGCAAGCTAAACTTAGGATATCCGGAGGTTCTCACTGAAATGCCAGTTATGGAATTTGTCGATACGAAACAGCAGTGTATAGTATATAAATACCTAGGTACGTAGTGTCTTATTGTAATTTACAAGGCACACAGAATTGACTGCCAGATTATTATTTGAATTAATTCAAAAAATAAAACAAAAAATATTGGAGGTCTTCCTTTTCGAAAATTTTCGTATTGTCTGTGCCATGAAATAGCGGAATGACATACAGGGAACTGTGCGGCACTGTACCGTAGGGACTGTAGGACCATAGCGGTGTATCTATATGTGTGGTCTACTTTTGATTTCTATTTTGAAAGAGTCCCTCATAGGAGCTGTATTATCTTTGTGTATGCCGTACATGAGGACGGGAAAAGTTTATCTTTACAGACGCGGAGACGGAGCATTGAGGATGATTGAATAAAAGCGTGTCAGCTGAGTTGAGTTGGTTGAGGTTATCATTGTGGAGATGGTAAGTAAGCGTAGTTCAATTATTTTTTTCCTGGAATGAATCGATCGTCTCGCTCGCATCCTGTCAGTCAGTAGTGTACAATATATGTACCACCTACCATATATACCCACACACATGGCTGTACATTGAAATAGGGAATAGATGTGTAATATTCTGATAGATGCATCATGTGATGTACTTGTAATTTGTGTATAGATTCCCCTCCTTGTGTGTAGTTTCGAACAACTAATCCCTTTTGGCATATTATTATTCCTATTAGTAGCTCCAGCTTTGTATGGTTGCTGGTACGTACAGCGTGTACATTATGGACATGTAATGTATAGGAAGTACAGCGAATGAGTTTAATGTCGACGGAAGGATATCTACAAGATTGGAGAAAGTCACTTTAGCCTTTTCTTTCCCTTCGACTTGGTTGGTTGGGCGATGGTCCTGGACCTGAACTCCTCGTCTTGTATCGGTTCTGAAGAACGTGAAGGAAAAAGGGGGACCCCCCC